>JAWNNP010001351.1:0-112831 GCA_035044805.1 Leucophenga maculata | reverse complement strand
ATGGGGTACTGCAAGCAAACCCAACTTGCAACTTATACAAAGCACGCAGTCTAAAATCTTAAGATTAATATCTAATGCTGATTGGTATATTACCAACACAGATATACATCGTGACCTTAGTGTACCTACAATTGAGGAAACGATGAGATGCTAAGTACACAAACCGATTGCTAATTCATACAAACCAAGAAATGAGACAACTGCCTACAATAGAAAGCTCAACACGCAGGAGACTGAAGCGGCTCGATCCAACAAACATAATGCATATATGTATACCTATAAGCCTATACTAAATATATATACTATACTATAATAACTATACATTATAATCTAACAGTAAACTTGTTTCTTATTGGAATAGGAACGCACTTATTAGTAGGAATTCTATGGAAATAAACGATGCGATATTCCGCGAAGAGTAGGGCGGTCGCATGTAGTAAGTTTACATAGATTACCAACGTAAATGTATATGAGTACAAATATTGTTTTTTCTTATTTTATTCTAATTTTAGTTATTATTATTTCGATAATTACATTTATTACTTTTAGATACAAATACACTAATGACGTTGGTCATTGAGCGTACAATATGCCCATTATAGTAAAAAAAATTACTTATGTTCGACTCCAAAATTGTAACAATCCGAGCAGCAACTAGTCTCTCAAACACCGTCGAGATCGAAGGAAGGAGACTAATTGGCCTATTAGACGCAGGATCTCTATGTGGCTTACCAGCTTTGTGATTCATGGAAATTAATCCAAACTTCCACTGCGCTGGTAAGTGTTGTAACCTCACAATAGCATTAAAAATTAATGCTATATAGAGGATTGCGTGGCTTGGTAATGATTTCTAGGAAGCATAGCATATCTCATCGTACTCTATACAAATTCAGGCACCCACTTACCTCAGCAATCTCATTTGGGGCAAAAGGCATGATTGGCATGTCACTTTGAAGCGCTTGTTGTAGTGTCTCCTGAGTCTCGGGTACCTCCTGCTGGCTGGGTAGGTCAAATGGCTTGAAGCGTTCGGATGAATGTCGCGCAAGCACTTCAGCCTGTTCCGAGTCTGTTTTGCACCAAACTCCATTAGCATTTGCTAGAGGCGCCTTCCTGGTGCACCTCTCGATAAATGAAAAATGTGGCACAATATGTTTTTTAATTTTTTTTAACTATAATTAAATTTTTTCTTTTTAGTCTTAATATATATTTATAAGAACTTCTTAATACCGCTTTGTGATATTGCCTTCTCGCGCTGATTTTGCAAAAGTATTGCATACATTTAGGCAGACAGTTTGAAAATCACTTTAAACCATAAGTTTGTCATTTTATCCTGATGATCCTGGTCGGGATATTAGGTCGAAATTGTAAAATTATTGTATTGAAGCTAATATAAGCGTATAAATAAATGAAAGTTACTGTATAGACCACCTTCGTGCCAGGTCGTTTCGGCTGAGAGTTGAAGGTGAACTTGATTCGCAGCAGTTTTAAATGGTTATCAGTACAGGTAGCCTCTACATTTCGAAGCTCTCAATGCACAATTTGTTGAACCTTATTCGATGAAATCAATTCAAAGTAAAGCTATGTTCAGACGATCGAATATATTCGACACTCTTATCATATTGCATTGAAAGTAGTTTCAAATATGTACAAATTACAACTAAAAGTGACAGCAAACTCAACGAAAATAGTTATTATTGCTAGATAACTGGCACTGTGTGAACTTAGCTAAATGTTCATAAAATAAACCCATATATATCACTCGGGCCAAATAGATTGTGCTGAAGTCGGGATCATTTGAGTTGAAGAGCATAAAGGATTAAATTAGTTGCTTTTCAACACTTACAAACTCACGCATTAATACATTCTCTTTTTTGTCGCTCTCGTTTGGCAAAAATGTTCGAGTTTATTACCATTTGAGCCAACTTCTAGTTCCGATTAAAGACTCTTTTCATCTAGCATGGATAAATATGCAACTAGACCCGCTATCCTTTCAATTCAACTCACTTGAAATGTTAATCGACATAAAGGAATTCGAATTTTGCATACACAAGCGTTTTCTTTCTGCTTCATCATTTTCCGCTTTTCCGCTCTTTTGTTAAATTCCACTCGAAAAGTGCTCCTTTCTATGCATTGCACAGTGCTGAGCTCAACTGAACTGAAATGAACTAAGCCAAGCTGTGTGCAGCTGAAAGTATCACAAACGAAAGCCTGATCCCTCCCCTTTCCGACGAATTAGAATAGCAATGCCGAGCCAAGAATAAAAAATGAATTTAATTTGAATTGGCAGATACAAGGATTTGCGATGTTCTGGGCGCTTGTACCGGCGCGTTGGAAGCGCTACGGAGCAGTGTCAATGCAGCACGGTTGAAAACGGCGCCACTTCTGCCACTTTCCAAACAAGTGGCACTCGAAAGCTCCCGGCATGACAGAAGCGGCGTACGCACCCGCACCACTTCAATGCTATTGATCTGGCGGATAAACGCAATCATTCACATGAGTCTACCGTATACATAGCCTATCTCCATTTTGCTTAGGAAGTGTAAATTTGGCATTGAGTAGATTTTTTTAGTCGTGTTAAACGCGAAATGTTAGCTTTGGAAAGAATAAAACGCTTATGTTAAACATGCATTGAAATGCGAGAGTCTAAAAGCTTTGAGCAGTAAAATGGAGTTAGAGCTTTATGACAACACATGGTAACGGTTGTTAATAAATGTCCTTCCCTTATAAATGAATAAATTATTAGGATAAATGTGCGAAATCATTAAATGAAGATTTATATAAAACATCTCAAGATATTTTCTCCATATAAACAAAATTTAAGTAATAAAGCGTAGATCAAAAACTATTAATTCTAATCACAATTCCTATTGTCCTTGAAAACGCCTTGGTACATATGTATTTCTATACGTCGGTTTTCATCCTGACATGCTGGATCGTGCCAATTCGGATTCTACCTTCATGGAACTCATTAATAATGGCGACACGACATGGATGTATGAGTACAACACACTTACAAACCAGCAATCATTCGAACGGCACTCGAAAGGCACGCCAAAGCCTTATATAAGGAACGCCAAGCCCTACTGATGTAAACAACTACTGTAAACATACTGGTTGATAGATCGCGCAAAAATTGCCAGCATAATTAAGGACATTGTTACCCATCTGCTTAACTACTACCAATATTTTCTTGACAGGGTGTTTGATAACCGTATGTAAAGGTGCCAGAAATTTTTTGTTCCTTTAATTTTGTCTTATTTTTCTATGTGCATGCATATTGGTTCTTCACCGGCGGGGCCACTAAAGCCAAAACTACAGCTCAGACGCTAGCGACCTATTCGCTGGGTTCACAAACTGAAATAGTAGAAGATTGATTTGCAATTCGGGCAAATGGTCAAGTAGAGCGAGTCAAGAACACCTTACAAAAAATCTGTCAGTAGATATAAATCATTCAAATCAACAATTGAAAATATGACTAAAGGTAAGAAGAAGTGAGGAGTCGATGGTACAGTCTGAGGCAGTCGTACTGAGAAGAAATAAGAAAAACACTTGGGATATGCTGCGCTGAAGACGAAAATGATTAGAGAAGAAAATTGAAAGCGACTACCCCCTTTTCTGACATATATATATTCTTGATTATCATCAAAAGTCAAGTCCATATTATTAAAACCTAATACGCATTCCGAGTTTTAGTATGAACAAATTTTATTGAAGTTGTTGCTTGAGTACCTATTTCGCCCCGCCAATGGATACTCAAGCAAGGGTCTGAAACTCAACGTTGAAAGCGATAACAGAGAATGCTATACGCATTATGCTGTCGATTTTCGATGTGATAGTGACGTTGCGGTATTTTCCGACGGTGTGGAAGCTAGCAATGATTCCCAATCCTGGTAAACCGGAATTTCTATATATCAAGATGTTAATCGATCATAGCTCTAATATCCTACTGGCCTATTAGTCACCTTCCTTCAAACTCGAAGGTTTGAGAAAGACTGGTCAGTGCTAGGCTTGCCTGATCCTGGTCATCAAGTCGCCAACTCGACAGAGTCACCAACCGCATTTTGAGAGCATTCCAGCATTCCAGTGTTGCAATTCCATCTTCTGGTACATTGAGAAGGCATTCGAGTTTGGTACTCAGGCCTTCTACAAAAGGTCAAAATGACACTGCTTTAGCAATTCTTTGCCACTGATACGGTCCTTCTTGGTGAGTCGTTCTTTCAAGGTTAAAGTAAGGGATAGTTGGTCCTACCCTCACCCATCAATAGCAGGAATGCCACAAGGAATCGTTTTCGGTTCTTTTCTTTTTCAATTTCTTTGCAGCAGAAATTCCTGTTCTTAATGCTTGGAGCTCCAGAATCATCCATGGTCTTACCACATATAGAGATAATGTATGCATGAAAGCAGCTGCAAAACGGACGCAGGTGGCCGTTAATATCGTATATGCCCCACACACAGGCACTCGATTAGTATGCCAACCGGTGGAACGTGAAACTCAACGCCAAGAAAAGCTTTAACATATGCTTCACTTTCCGTTGGCAGCATCCCCCACCTTTGCATATCCACAGTACCCTTTTAGAACAGGCAACTAAGGTCATCTAACTGGGCCTTAGTCTTAATAAGAGGCTCACCTTTGACCTTCCGACATATAAGCTAGGCTGGTGACGTGCCGGAGTAGAATGTGCATCAGAAGCAAGATTTCAATGCTGAACAAACCAAAAAGTTACTCCAATCTATGTCTGGGGCACAGCTTTAATAAAGAATCACTAAAGATACTGAGCCAGGTAGCTCATCACTGTACTCCGCAACTCCCCCCCTCCACAACTCGGTACCGGTTGAGTTTATATCTTTTCTAGCCGCTCAACTGTTGGCATCAGCTTGTTTGACTAACTTTTTGTTTGGTGCGTTATATATAAAAAATAACCCCAAACGCTAAAGACATATATCTTTAGCGTTTGGGGTTATTTTTTATATATAACGCACCAAACACATTTAGGTTTAAAAATCAATATTTTGTTCTTTCGTGTACTCGACTTTGAGCTACCCTGTGATCCATGTGTGATATTTTATTGGGATTACTTGTAAGCTAAATTCCCTAATGAATGAGTCTTGCACGAACGTTGAATACAAGTTAAATAGAGAAGGAATCGGATAATGGATAGTACTTGTACAGAAAAGAAGCGAAGCAAATCCTATAATACATATATATTCGAGACCAGCATCAAAAGTCGTGTCGAAATAGTAATGTTCGCCTGTTTTTCTGTAGAATACACGTGTACGATGATGAAATTAATTTATAAATAAACTTAAAATCAGCGAGGAATATAATGTTTTGTCATCAAAACGTTTTCATCGACGTAAGCTGAAAGCAGAGACACTGCAAGGCGGTTATTATGTGCCGTTGGTTGAGCACTATAGCGGCTGTTTTGAAATGATATATGATCTTCAATCTGTATCAGTTGCCGGTGAAGCACTGAAAAGTAAGTGGTACATTCATATGGAGCTAATTATTAAAACTGGAGGGATATACCCATTAATATAAATACCCATTACAAGCCATCGTGCAAAATTTTGAAAAGTGTCAACAAAAAGGCAAAATTGAGCAAAAGTGTGCAAAAACTATCAATCGGAAAATAGACGGACATGGCTAGATCGATCCGAGATGATCCAGAATATATTTACTTTTCGACGTATTCGATACCTCCATTAATGCGTTACAATTTTTTGGATAAAGAAATAATACCATTTAGTTTCCGAGATCTTGTGATCACAGCTACAACAAATCGATTTCTAATGATTAAGAATATACTTTATAGGGAATGCCATGCCTTTATAGGTTGTAAAGGACTTCCGGTTGTCTTGGTTTAAATACTGAGATAGCTCAGCTTCCCATAGTTCGCATATACAATTTTTAAATTCGCAGACCATGAGGAAAAACTCAGTTTCTTATTTGTTTTTCTGTTCTTTTTAGTGAATCTAATTGTTCTTCGTGCTACTCGTTCTAACAGAGTTCCAATTCATTACGTGATCTCCAGATAATTGCATAACATATTTAAAATAATCAATCTTGCTTCAGTGCAAGCTTCTTTGTTCCAGTACTCTTGCAATTTGCAAACCAGATCACTTGTTTCTTTAATTTAATTTATTAATTTTTGCAAGCTGAGTTAATTGGAAATTAATATGAAAATAGTTGGTATTCGCCCTTATCTCTATTTGCTTCTATTTTCATACAGAATTATTTCCAAATCCTTTTTTTTAATCTTTATTTCTAAATTCCTTTCTTTGTTTTCAAATCCTTATTTTTAATTTATTTTCCAAGTCCGTCCAGAACCCAATGCTCATATCTATTCGGTAATTGAGATTTCTACTCAACTCCTCCTTGGCTCTTCCGTCAAGCACCAAAATTAAATTCCCTGTACGGTGGCGACGTTGCTCCTTTTACAAATTATTTGCTAATAAAAAGCCAACAACACGTTCTTGGTGCTAGGCTCACAACCTCACAAGGTACGATTTATTTTTTAACCAATATAATAGAAATACAAACATGCTATGGCGAACCGAGCTGTAGCAGTGTTTGTCGTTGTCTGGTGAAACTGTTATTGATTTCTATGTTCCTTAACTCAGATATTTGTCTGACACACATACAACAGTTCGAAGTCAATTCTTTCGTCAGAGACCCGTGTCATGAGTTCGATAGGTACGAAATGGACTTCTTGAAGAAGCCAGATGTAGCAATGTGTGCTGTGAACACAGTTATTTTTTCTCTTTCTCTTTCTTTAAGCGTTTAATTCCATACGTTTATATCAGTAGTAAACACCACTCCAGACAAATGATGTACGTTCTTTTTTAACGCGCGCTCTAGTTGCCTCGCGAAGACAAGCTTTGGAAGACTTCTGGCATGAACTAAGAACTTATTACATTATGTAAAAATTTTAAATCCTGGGACGGAAAGTGAACAAATAATTGCTTCAGCGTTATGGCGCCATGATTTGTCATTTGTTCCATACAAGAACTTATTTGGAAGGAGTCAACTCTAGTAAAGTTTAGCGTCAAGATATACAGTGTCAATTTGTAAATGACTGTGAAGCGTATTAAAGCATCTACTTCGCCGTTGTTGAATTGTTGTCTTGTTTTAATGACATCCTTGCCATGCCGTCGGAAGTGCGCACCAAACAGTGAACTTTAATTAAATAACCTGTTAAGGGCTACAATCCAAATAAAAATGTAAACAAATGCATGCTTAGAATGAAATGGTGTCAGAATTTTTGTCAGGTAGAGAGTGCCGCAAAGTGTTGCAATTATGTTTGTCACGCTTGCGACGCCATAAACGAGCACCGAGTCAAGTTGGCTCTAACGAACATCTGCGTCCGTGCTGTGTAGCCGCCGTCTAGAGCGAGATGCCATATAAGAAATCGCTGCAGTTACCCCAACCCCATTGGTTTGAAGTACAGCCAGCATTTCGTATAAGTTCGGAGCTATATGTGGCTGAACTGATGAAGGTGACTGCTACATGTGCTTAACCCACATTGACGGCGTTTGTACCTCACCAGAAGTCAGCGTGCAGCCAAGCTGCCCCTTTCGTCTGCCTTCCGCCTCACGTCAAGTGCGACAGCAAAATGTCGCATTTGCAGTTGCATCTTATTAGGGTCATAGAATTTGTAAGACTTGAGTGATATTATTTAAAAACAGTCAGAAAGTCAGAACGAGATTGCAAGTCTGTGGCAGCAGCCGGCGCTAGCAAATGGGTGGGAAATTGGGTATGTGGTCACGGGAGTAACGCATCTCGCATGCTCCTCACAAACGATAATTATTCGCACGCTAAAAGGAATATGTGAGTGCTCTGCATTCGCTAACAAAGCGCAAATGCTAAGCAGGAAAATTAAAATGAGAAAAGAGAAAAAGCCAACACCCATATCCCATGCCTATGGCATGGGCCACGGCGTGGAAATCATCTGTCTGTCGTCTAAGGAAGTCGCGCACCGACGCACATTAAAACTCATACACCTCTCCCCTTTGCATCTATAATTGACTATGGTTCTAGAGCAAATAATACTTCGTAGATTTTTCAATTTTATTTTAGTAAAAACTGAAAGTATCGCCTAATCAAAAATTGAAAATTTTTAAATTTTTATAATTTACAATTTTTGACCAACCCAAACAAAATCGTGTGAAATTTTTATTTTTTTATCGTTATCTTTTAAATGATCCCACACCTGTGCAAACCAGTACTCAGCGTTCTATCCAGCATCAGGCTGCTTTCGTGCAAACTAATGGACTCACGGTCCGCGGAATTGGACAACGAGTTGGTCGGAGGTTTGGTGTCAGTGCAATGTCCAATAAGAATAGAATGCGAGAGCTTGAATACTCCTTCAGCTGCATAATGTTCACACTATCTTGCTGTCCGAAACGTGGTTGGAGGACACATAATTCCCCAAAATATAGGTCCACATATCCTACGCAGTAAATTCACCAGATTCCCAAGATCGAAAAGGAGGTGCTGCAATTGTAATCAGAAGAGACATTGAGCACAGTTGTATGGTGCTCAATGTCCCTCATAGAACCAACTACTTTCAAGTTGCCTCAGCTATTGGCCCACTGACATGGGCAACGTTGAAATCGGTGCGAATTACTGCCCGCCTCGTGTTGACTTTTCCACCAAAATAGTCAACAGTGTAATATAGATTGGAATGCTTACCATCTACTGTGGGATCCGCGCGCTCTAATGCTATGCAACGTGCCTTGGTTAAGCACGTTCTTGTAGCATCTAACAACATCTTAGCTACTGGCACCTCAAACCAGATACCCCACTGCAATATCAAAGCGCCCATCATGCTTACACATCGGCTTACACATCGGCTTAAACGTCGGCTTACACATCGACGACAGACACATACCGCACTGCCAATTACAAGAATCTCACCGGACTGTCTTAAGTTCTGATCATCTTCCATTAATTATTTCTTTTAACCCCACCGCCAGCTGCTTTCCGCCAGCTGAGTGGCTTATCAATAAAGCACTTCTACCGTAAGATGTATGCTGATGAAGCTAAACGCCCTACGGTACGGCCAATGTGTCATTTGTGACCCAGAGGAATTTTTCAAGAGAAGCGCAGACTTCGTAAAATCTTCCAACGATCTCGTGATGAAGTCAAGTAACACCGCTTCAGGTTATGATATTATGTGCAATTGCACCATCAAAGCAAATCCACCCTCCTTTCACCATACTTTGTTCTAATACGATCCAACTTGGAGGATCGTTCCTTCAGGGTTAAAGTACGGGCGACACTGTCCCACACTGCCCTGTGTTCTTCAGGGCAGTGTGAGACTTTTGCTGCAGACATGCCAGTGCCTGATAATACAGCTCTTGAGATCTCACCCAGATCCCTGTATATGGTGTCATATACGGAGGATGTTTGTGTCATGGTGAGCAGTGCAACAAGCGTCCTTGTCTTACAGTATTATCTGGACAAGCTGACAGTCTGGGCTCAAAGGTAGAGCATCCAGCTCAATCCGAGCCAAATCATCAACTTTTGCTTCACATTGAGAAGGAGTTTCCCTCCTCCCTGTCAAGTCAACAGTCACTTTGAAACACAAGCATTAATCAAAATACTTTGGTTTAATACTGTAAAACAAAAATTCAAAGTTTGCATAATCATGCTCAACGCGAAATCACCGGCTACTCATGGTACGTCAGGAATAGTCGTTAACACCATGATCTCAATATAGCCCGAATTGAGGATCAAATAAATCAACACTCAAGTAGGTAATCGAAATACTCAGAATTCATGCAAACAGATTGTCTAGGAAACTTTTCCACTTCACCCCAATTTACCGGTTAAAAAGAGAACTTCAGACAACTAATCTTATCTTTAACATTAGTGTAAATATAATATATTCCGTATATAAGCATAATTCTGGTAGTCACCTAATCTTCAGATTTATATGTGAAAATAGTTCTGTAAATAATTATTATTTGGTCATAGTTATATACCAGGCGTTTCTAAATATTAGCCATTTTATAGGGTATCTGTACCCTGATCGGATGCAGAAATAAAAATTAGAATTTTCATTTATTCATTTATTAATACCAATTAATATTTCACCGGTTTTTGACGTGCTGGGGCGTCTTTGTCATTGACATCGTCTCGGCCTTCTGTGAAGAGCTTGTATCATTTATTTTAATTTTGTTGCCTAAAGTTGACTAGCCAATTGTCACATTCAAAATTTTACGCCAGCTTGTATGTTCTCTATCTCGCTGTATTCTGTATGTTTAAATCATAACTAGACCCTCAGTTTTTAAGACATCGATCTGAAATTCAGTATGGAATCCATGGGCGTACTATGAATACTTGCTATATTCTAAAGCTGGATATATGTATTTGTCACCGTGTCACGCCAACTAGAATATATGGGGCTTCAAGCAAACCCATCGCCCACTTTTTGATTTTTGTATTGGATATTCATGGCTTCATATGTAACGAAGCTTCATATATATATCTCCTACCTTTAAGGATAGATCCAATACAAACCTACGACATGTTTTTGTTGGATTTATATGAAAACTTTTTATTTAATTCTTCATAAATTTGAAACTCGTTATGATGGAGTATAGAGGTAAGCTTCATATATATACGAGTCAAATATATCAACGAAAGCTTCACAAACATATCAATAAGCGTATCTTGCCCACTTTAAGACGGTAGCTCTAACTTTTTGGTTTGTTAAAGAAAACATTTGTTGTTACAATTTATATAAACTTCAAATTCGGATTAGTGACATATGTAAGAAAACTTTCAAATATAGGTTTATGGACATACCCCGCCCCATAAAAATAAAACACCCGTTTTATGATTTTGAATATAAATTAGTTTTCTTTATTCGCTATTTTTATACTCTAGTCAGAATACCTGCACCATCTAAAAAGAAGCATAGGACTCCCCAATAAAGTTATACATTCCTGACAAGTTGAGTCACTATACCTAAGTCTAACCGTCTGTCTGTCAGGCTGTTTGTATGTATGTGCCACATTCCTACTTAAATTTTTATGCAGACTTCTCGCAACAAAAAGCAACTCAATATTAAATATGACGATATACTTACTTAAATGGCCGTTAACCGTCTTCCGGTCATGGCCGCGTCTAGGAAGGCGCGCCAGTCTCCATAGTCTATGCGCGCTGGCGCCAGTCGTTTTGAATGTCAAGTACCTAGAGATCTCTTCCTACTTGGTCCAATCAAGTTTGGGCCCCCATGTAAGCCATGCGTGCTGAAGCTCTTTCATCAATTTGATTGAGGTGTCCAGTGCAGCCGCTGGAATTTTATGCGCTGGACTATGTCAACCTCATCGAATAGCTCGTACAGCTCGCGGTTCATACGAGACCTAAATTTTTCGCCGACTTTTATAAGATCGAAAGTCCTGCGAAGAATCTTCCTCTTAAAGAATTTCAACGCTGTTTCATCCAACTCAATCACGGTCCATGCCTCTGCGCCATACAATAGGACCGTCAGCGTCTTATAGATCTTTATTTTCGTCTTGCGAGAGAGGGCTTTACTTCTCATTTGCAGGCTCAGCCCAAAAAAGCCTCTGTTGGCAGGCGTGATTCTTCGCCTGAGCTGCAGGCTGACGTTGTTTTTGCTTGGTTATCTCGAATCCAAGATAGACGAAGTTTTCTACAACACTGAAGTTGAAATTCTCCATCGTCACTGACCGTGCAAGACGCGATGACGGAGTGCGAGAAGACACCAAGTACTTCGTCCTCATTCACCGCTAGACCCATGAGCCGAGACTGTTTTTCAATGTCTGAGAACGCCTTGCTGAGTTGCCGTTCCTGCGTACCGATTATATCAATCTCATCGGCAGCGAGCAGCATCACTTCCTTTTGGAAGATCAATCCCGACATACTCTGTATGTACGGGCACTGGCGTATGATGTATTCCATTAGAAGACCGAAAAAATCGCACAACAGAGCATCGCACTGCCTGAAACCTCTCTTGGTATCAAAGAGGTCGAAGAAACTGAATACGCTTTGTAGTCTTATTCCATGGTACTTGATGCAAACAGCGTGGTTTCCTTCTAAACGTAGGACAGAGAACACTGAGGTTCCAGTCATTGTGTATGCGTTTATCGGACCGTATTTTGCATAAGTGATTCTTGTTTATCCGTAACCAGATATCCATTTTCATTTTTACAGAAAGTTACTCCGGGCTTAAAACTTTCAGTCAGACGCTTGACCTATTAATAGAATTTTCAAGCTTCATTTCTGTCGCGTAACATCTCAACATCCTCAAACTCTCGCCTTTCTTGCTCCTTTTTCTTGAGTCTGAATAGGCTTTTCTCCTCTCATTGGCAGCAATCCATCCATAGTGGCTATCCGAGTAAATGTTGGGACCACGTAACGTTCGCACGTCTAACACTCCCGATGCATGCCTTCCTTCAATCAAAACATGATCAATTTGGTTGCGTGAAATTTGATCTGAACTCAGCCATATAGCCTTGTGGATATTAAGGTGCTGAAATCTGGTACTACTAACTACCATGTTCCGACCTGCGGCGAAATCGATTAGCCTCTCTCCATTATTGGAGGTAGTGGCGTGAAGGCATAATTTTCCGACGGTTGGGCCAATCTTCCCAATCATGGCGATGGAATCACCAAGCACTTTTTTGACATTGTGTTTGGGACAGTGCTCGTACAGACGTTCCAAGCGCTCATAATACTCATCTTTCTTTTCCGTCTTTCTCTTCCGTCGGGGCGTGCGCACAAATCAGGCTTAAATTTATATATTTTACCTTAATGCGCATCGCGGCTAGACGCTCGTTAACAGGCGTGAACCTGGAGACGAGGCCACGTAGTTTCCTACTCACCACGAAACCACATCCAAATTCGTGCATAGCAGCTACAGTAGATGTCACAGGATGCATTTTTAGAGCATCGAATCTCTTGGATTGCAGTGATTTCAGCCTTGCTAAATGAATATCAAGCTGGATTTAGAAAGAATTATTCGACAATGATAATTTATCCTCAATAGTCCGTTCTTCGAGAAAAAGAAAGTACCTACAAAGAAATTTATTAATATTTAAACTGGAGAGAAATTATCTGAGGATTTTAAAACCAAAAGCGGTGTGTTCAGGCACGAAAGGCCTTAACATGTGTTATGAGACAAACGCTCAGAGACGTCCGGTAAGAACAACGCACACACAGTGCAGCTCGTCACACGCATTAGAACTAGCACTTGATATGTGCAGCATGTTGATCGTCGTCTGTTTTTAATAGCTCCGTTTGATTATGTAACACTTGACAAGAGCAGAGACTTTTTTATGATCGACGTCGGTTAAATAGCTTCTTGTCCGCGTTGGTTTTAATAGTTTCTGCTTCGCGACTTTTTACATTATAAATAGTTAAGATTACGCTGAGTCCTACAAACTCAGCGATAGCAATTAAATAGTTTAAGAATAGAATAAGTTTTATGAATAAAAAGGGAGCCGCTCGCTAGAGCGGCTCAGTAGTTAAACAACACTCATATAGTACAGGTCTTTTATTGATCGTATTAAAATAAATGTATATTGAGTTCTACAAGGTGTCAAACAAGGATTATCTCCCCTGCTGTTTGCGTTATACTTGAACGATCTCCACGACAATCTTGATGGTCAACAAAACGGTCTTGCTATATGCAGATATTATTGTGATTATATCTAACGACATTGAAAAACTTCAGCTTCGAAAGTGGCTGTAAATTCTACATAGAAGCCTTTTTTGAGCCAAGGAAATTTAAATTTGCATGATTCATTCAAACATATGGAGCCCTTTTATGGGGAGTTAGAGATAGATACTTCATTAAACGCATATTGCAGCTAATAGATAACACATCAAATTACATTTGAAGATGACCACTTATACACACTGAACTTACATCTGAATTACATAACCAAAATCGTATATGGTTATACGTGCAGCAGACTCCCACATATCCTAAAACAAATATTAATGACAAGAGGCATTTTATGGCTCACAGAACTATCTAACTACATATATGCATAATTTTGATTTACACTTGACAAATACACTCCACTCCGTGGAGATTTTGGTGGCAATTATACAAAAGGTGAGTCAAGAATACATGTAAATCATGCAATTATGAGTAATAATCGAATAGACTTTGGAAAGCCATATTGGAATAATTTGCAATCGCAAAGAACAATAACATAGTTTATAAAAGCACGAGGTGATTTTTTTTGGCTAAATGGTAGTCAAATCGAAATACTAGATCACGATTTTATACAAGACATCCAATATTTCATTGGTGCCCGATATTAAGATAATTTAGATATAGGTATTTTGGAAGGGATTATAGATATTTTGAATGGAGTTCCTGAAAATAATTGGTATAGCTTAGCAAATTACGTAAAAACAGCAATTAATTATAGGAAATTAATAATAAATGAATATAATTCATAAATTTTTAGGGATAAATTAGTTTTAGTATTTACATCAAATGCACTTTAGAATTAAAGGTAAATCAGAAAAAAATTTGACTAAGTACAAATTGTAAAAAATAAACCAATTCTGAATAATAGAGCAATTTAATATAATCTAATCATCAAATAACCCTAAAAAACAAGAACGAAACTCGAACGAACAGTTTTGAAGTAGTCTGTTTAATGGCTTACGTAGGACTAGTATGTTCCCTTAGTTGTAACGATGGTAATGTTGTCTTTCTTCCTAATAGTCATATGTGCAATGATGTCTTTGCCCAAAAATATGTTTGCTCTTACCAGCCAGTCCCTCATTTTGACTTATTTTGTAACCCAGTAGCAGGAGAGCTTGGTACGTTGAACTCAACTGGAAATAACTATATTTCATCCCATAAGTATTTCGAAATAGATTCTGGGAAAAAATAAAAAAATTAAAATTTAAAATGGACGCCATCACATAGTTTGGTCTACAACACTTAAACTAAAGAAGTCATTTGAAGAATATTTTTGAAATGATTGTTTGAGAACTGTTTCAATTTGATATGCGAACCAAATAGATGTTTCTACGAAAAAAAATGCTCTAAAGTTTTAAACTATCTGCAAAAAAATTCCAACTTAAAATTCAATATAAAAAATTTACTCAAAATGGTTTTCGATTTCAAAAGTTTATTTTTTTCAGCCTTCAATTTTAATAGATACTTAAAAATATTTTTGAAATTATTAATCCACTCCAATATATGTTTTAATGAACAAAGCAATCACTGACTAAACATACGCAATGCATATTGAAACTTGGCTCGCACTGAAATTAACGATTCACTTGGTTTTTTTTTTTTGAGCAAAACATATTTTCAGTGCATAGTTCCGAAGACTCTGAAACGTGAAGCGACGAACAAGTTTGAGCAGAGAAGCAGGCTGCATAATTTTCTGCAGGCCACAACCATCCTCGCAGCGTTTCAGCCCTCACCGCATACTCTTCCTGAAAGCTAAGCGCTTATGGCGTCGTAAAATAGTTAAAATATTTGAAGAACTTTTCTGACTTAATGAGGGCTTAAATGGTATCTACGAAAGTGTTGGTTGTGCTGTCTCCTCTCGTGAGTCGCAGTTACCTACATTGTTCAGCGTGTCAAAGCATACAAGAACAGACATACTCGTGCATATGCGTGTCTGCATGTGTGTATATGTGACGACATACTTATGTGTGTGCAAATATCAAAGTTTTGCATGTATGTGTCTGGTGTACTGCATTGAATGCGCATTTAATGAATTGGATTGGTGTGACGGAACATTCACGGCCACAACTCTAGCAGCCAACATTCTGCGGAGTCAGTGCTTCATTCATCCGCGAACCGCATCCGCAGAAGACAATTACGCGGCTGATACCAGCGCTGCTAATTAAAACAAAGGCGAAACTAATTAAAATTTTCTCGAATTTGTTGCCAGTTCAATTTTAGAATTTTATTAACATATCAACTGTTGCTTTCCCAAAAATGTTGTCAGGAATAGAGGGAACGAGAGGACTCGGAATCAATGTCGTTCCAATCGACTCTAAGATCTGGCTCAAGAGCAAAGCTGCAACGAATGCATGCATACGAGCATGCATACATCCTACTGTTTATTTACTTCGACTATAAAAGTTTTTAGAAGCCAACCATGGATAACCAAGGGAATAAAGGGTCACAAAACGATGTTGTACGGAAAAGCTCAAAGTCGGCATAATTGGAGCCAAAGGAGTCAGAGAGAGAGCCATGCAAGGATAGATAATTGAGCGACGCCACATCAGGTACGCCACAAAGCAGACTATTTTAATAATAAAAACTTTGCCCGAACTTTTACTTAGAGAAATGTGTTGAAAACTTCAGTCACACACATTCAATTCAAGTGTTTATACGAGAAAAGTTTCGCCAAATATTGTAGAACGTGCATTATTATCTTCAGCAAATGGTAAAACGACAAATGAAGTGAAGAAGTGTGAAGAGCAACTACAAGTTAATGCAATTAGTAAATTTCAGTACGTATTATTAAGCCTATATATTGCTTGAAATGTGTTTCAAAATGTAATTATTATAGCAAAGTTAAGCGTTCATGCTGAACAATTCGCAAATTGTTGTGGAAAACACACAATGCAACTCTGTTTTGCAGTTGAGCTACTGATTAACTATTCAACAGCCTTGTTGAAAGACCGACGTGGTCAGATTTGACTGCAAACAACTGTAGTGTACTTAAGTCTAAAACTTTGTTAGTATTTATTTTATATAACCTACTCTGGAGAGCCAAGGGTAGTGTAAACGTGTCAAAAGTACCCTTATCACACCCTACCACGATCTTCTTTATTTATTTATTTATTACAACTACATAAAAGTAAACAATAAGGGGCTCACAACATCTTATTACAAAAAATTATACAATTAACCACTCACACCCGTTAGAGGAATTTTGTTTGGTAGCTCGGTTGACCAACCGTGCCCCTACTCACAACCCTGGAAGTGGTCCAAGCTGCCGTAATTACAAATCTTCCTTTTCTAAATGTGAGGTATCGTTTTTATTTGAAAATCTATGCAGATTTGCTCAAAAATTTCCGGCACCCGGTCATCGATAAGTACACCTGGCAGTCCCCCGATGGGCGCACTAGGAACCAAATTGACCATGTACTGATTAGCTGACGATTTCACAACTGTCTGATGGACATGCGTGCTTATAGAGGAGCTGATATGCACAGTGACCACAATTTGATTGTTGGACAGTTACGTCTACGTCCAGAAGGAAACAGAAAGCAACAGCAACAATCCTCTGCCCTCTCGCGACATAGTTCCTTATCAGCTTGGAAGCAAACCTAAACAGCGTGCTCTCAAGCTGCGGAGAAAACGATCGGCTTGCAGCACTTTAGACGGAAGCCGTGGATAAGTAACACCACCTGGACTCTGATTGAGGAGCGCAGGCTATTGAAAGCACAGCTAAATGCATGTGCAATACACGACCGCAGCAGCCTTCGTGGATCATATAACGAAGTGCAAAGGCGTATTGGAAAATCGGTCCGTTCGGATAAGAGGGCTTATGTGGAAGGCATAGCCAGTAAGGAGGAACAGGCGGCGAACTGCAACAACCTTCGCGGTGTCTACATAGCGGTAAAAGAACTTAGAAACGTTAAGCCAAATATTCCACCTATCAAGGCGGGTCCAGTCTATCGTCATTCGAAGACCAACTGACACGCTGGAAGGAGTTCTTTAAAATCGATGCCATTGAGTCTGAAACTCCACCAATTCTCAACACCGAGCAGCGTCGAAACCCCAACAGAGGTATTTCTACTGATCCGCCTACTGGGGACGAAATAGCCCTGGCCTTAAGCATACTGAAAAACAACAAAGCTGCTGGACCAGATGGTTTACCGGCCGAACTACTTAAGTGCACCGCAAAGACCACCACGCGCGCCCTACACCCCATTATTCGTGCGGAATGGATATCTGCTAAAATTCCAGATGACTGGAAGGAGGGGTTGATCGTCACTATCCTCAAAAAGGGAGAACTAAGTCAGTGCAGAAATATGCGTGGTATAACTCTTTTAAACTCCTGGAATCGGGTTCAGGGCAACGTGGAGTGAACAAAGAGCCCTAGCAGCACATAGAAGTCGTTGTTATAAAAATTTAAGTATTAAGTAATTAAAAACAAATAAGAAAATTACAGTCGGGCGTAACCGACTGTAAGAGGCCCTGTACCAGTTCAGGTCACCTAACACATTAAATGTTTCCCGAACTTATGACCAAGCTTATGACCACTTCCTACTGCACGAATAAGTGCCTTATAAAACATTTTTTTATGTATGATGAGAAAAGGGGGTCGTTCAAATTCAATTGCTTATGAAATCGTCATTTATTATCAGATTTTGATGAGCTTTTTGGATTTTTAGTCTTGGAGGTGATTTTATGGGGAAGGGGGTGAAGGGGCAAAATTTTAATAATAATAAACTTGTAAAATTCCGCAGCAGTCCTAGTCGAATGCAAAAAACACGAAGTCTCTATCTATTACCGTTTCCGAGATCCTTTCGTTCATACAGACGGACGGACAGACGGACATGGCTATATCGACTCCACTATCACTCCTGACCATAATGGGGATAACTTTGGGTGGTCTACGACCATTATTTCTACCTGTTACATACATTTGCACAAACCAATAGGCTCATGTACCTTCGGTACAGGGCCTAACAAGCGAATTGATTTAATTTGGATCTCTCCCTTCTTTACCACTTCCGTCACCCCACGACCACCTTCCTCACTCACACTGCCAATCATATTTAGTCTTATACAGAGTAATGCCTAAAAGTATGCTTCTTTTATTATATAAAAGCGATTTCCGTTACATTACCGAGAACGAAACCAGAACCATTTCTTTCAGGCATGCTCCCATTTTCACTTACTTTTGGGTTTTGCATTTTAATATCATATTATCTTTGAATCATATGTCAAACCTATACAAATTTGCGCTGAAATTGACAGCAAACACAAAAAAATCTAATAATTCTGATTAATATTCTTATTACCACCGCCGCTAAAAAGTTTTACTTCAAAAAAATTTATTGGTTACTCGCAGAAAATTGAAGCTCAGATTATAAAAATGTGGGTACGTATAAGACTGTACTGAATCTTATATGGGATTATGCAATGCGTGTTTGTGGTTCGGTATTAAAATAAAATGCTCTGAGCCCTCTTCAATGCGTGGTTCATAACAAAGGCAGAAAACCAAAATGATTTGAGAATATGTTTAGTTAAATGGACTTCTAGATTATAGCAAAAACTTAGCTTTAAATGTAATACATAATAGTTTAGGTCTTAGATCAGTTAAAGGTTTTGTTATATTGGGTATTCCAGATAGATTTCAAATCATTCAGATAGAAATATAATAAATAATGTAAAATAAAACTTAGTTCACACAGTGCCAGTTATCTGACAGTATTAACTATTTTCGTTGAGTTTGCTGTCACATTTAGTTAACATTTGTATATTTTGGAAACTATTTTCAATGCATTGTACTGGGTGTATAAAAATTATCCTACCGTGTGAACTGTGCTTTATATTAGTTTATATTAGATTTCCTCACTGGAGGAAACAAAATAACATTAATTTAACAATTAATGTCAAATTTTATATTTTGTCACACAACAAAATATTTAAATATGTATGCATTTAATTTGACTAAATTGAAGCACCCTTTATAATATGTTAACTGTAGCATAAGCTGTTTCACTAGTCAGCAGAATTGATTCGTCTGCAAGATTTCCTTGGCCAAAAGCTCATAAGGAAATCCCAAAACCAAAACTGGTTCTTTCATATAAAAATACTAGCTTTTACCCGCGACTTCGTCCGCGTTGATTTCGATAAAATGTAGCATAACTAATTACTTCTTGTTTCAAATAATTATTATGAACGTTTTCAAAAATTTCAAACGCTTTTATTTTAAAACGTTAAGCCTTCAAAATATGCGATCCGTTCTTTACAAAATCACAATTGAAACTGTTTGAGAAATCTTCTTCGCGAAAACTGTATAATTTGTATGATGCTCTGTTAAAGTCACATCTATACATCCATACATACAAACTTTCGCATTTATAATATTAGTAGGATTACCGTTACACATTTTAAAAAGAACTACTTACAAACTAATAATTAATTAGAAATTATCTATGGATTGTAACCATTTCAAATCATGCAGGTGGTCCGATAGTAAATTGAGAACTAACTTCAAATCAAAAAAAAATGTTGTTCTACTTAAAAAATTAAGAAAAATGTGTTTTTAAATACTCATAATATATTTTTGGATTTTTTTAAACTTTTATAAAACAAATTTCAGTAATTTCGTTTCCTAAATTTTATAGTCCTGTAATTCGCGACGAGCCTGCTGTATGGTGTTAGTGCGAATAATTGATGCATTCGACAAAACATCTTCGAATTAGTCGGCTAGAATAATAGCTTTATCAGAGTTGGTTTCTGCCTCCGAGCTATCATATTTCTTAAAAGGTCTGTCATGCTTTTCTTGGACTAATTTCTTGTAACTCTCCACAGCGAGTAGTTAGTTTCGGATGCGTGTATTGGGTTATTAAGATATTTTGCGACTGAGGACTTCTTTAAAATCCTTTTTTATTTATTTATCGTCTGGTAATCTCTCAATTTGCCACGTCCTGCTAAGGTATCACTTTTGTTTTAACAGCCGTCTTATAGGTATTATGTAAAGGCTGAAGGCTGTTCCGTTGATGATACCGATAAGATATATTAAAGAAGATTCTATATTGGCGGTTGTATTTAGTGGTATATGTTTGTTAATTTAATATTAACGTGTTCTCGAAGAGATCACAAACTCATTGAGACTGGTGAGTGATATTGCGAGTGGAGAGAAAACTTGTATTGGCGAGTGATACCAGGATAATTCGAATCTAGATTTATTTGGGTTGATAGATCCTCCATCTTAGTGGCTTGTCATAAAGAGTGTGCATTCTTGAATTTTAAATTGATTTGCGATATCGATATTGGCCGCGTTAGCCGTTTGCATTCTGGATTATTATTTTTAAATCATTGTCAATTTTTACTGTCCAGTTGTAAAGGACTTCCAGTTTATCCGAGTCGAAGGCTGGGATAGCTCAGTTTCGCCAAGGTTCGTCTACATCAATTTATTGATTTGAGACCGCGAGGAAAATGAAACAGTTTCCACTCCACTGTCTAAAGGTTAATGTTCACTCACTTTGCAACGTTACTGATATTATGTTCATATATTTCCTGACTACTGACGTTCATTACGAACAGACGTGTGAAAACTGCTTCTCAGTGAATTCAATATTAATATGTGGAAACTAAACAAAAAAATTAAATTAAATTATTAAAATTGTAATAATAAAGTGCTAAACAGTTTGTAATAAAATGAGCTACGCTCATCTTGGAGAGCGTAGGCTCTCATCGGATGGGAGAAATGCATATTTCTCATTCGTTTCAAACAATGATAGCAACAATTCTACTGTTGAAAAAGAGCAATCCTTGACAACAACAACTCAATCGCACTCACCAGCTCTGCTTGAATGCAACAGCATCAATACAAATGCAACAACAACTCCACTAACTTGGAAATCACAGTGTGTCACTCCGACAACGCCGCTCCCAACCCTGCACTCAGCAATAGTTACAAACATCTACAATAACTGTTCTGGCAGATCAGTACATAGCAACAACAACATCATCCGCAACAATTACACAAAGTCCAACAATAGCTTCATTAGCAACAACAACAACAGTATATTCTACAGCCTCGCTGATGATGTCATCGATCGCATCATCAAGCGCCAATCCAACGGTCTGTTGTGTAGCTGCACCAATCAACAACAACATACAAAAGGTAATCAACAACAAAACTAATACAAATAAAACACAATTAAAAAGAAGTCGAGACGATTAGTACAACACAAAAACCAACAGTACAGCGCATACAAAAACCTCCCCCTCTAACAAGTGCACTAGGGCAATTATCCAATGTAAAATACACAATAAGGGCTTTGAGCAAAAATGAAATTAAAATTCAAGCGAAGAATCGGTCCACTACACCGAAATCATAAAATTACTTAGGCATAAGAGTACTAAGTACTATACATTTAAGGCCAAGGAAGAACGAGGTTTTAAGGAAGTGTTACGGCATATGCATTACTCAACAGAAACAGAAAGCATTATAACTGAATTAGCAGAGTTAGGACATGAAGTTATAAGCATACACAATATGCAAAAAGGGTCTACAAAACAACCTCTACCATTATTCTCTGTTGAGTTAAAAAACAAATGCAACAATAAAGACATTTGCTCTGTAACACATATTCTCCATTGCAAAGTTACTTTCGAACCTCCCCACACTGCAAACTACAAAGGATGCCTAGTCTATAAATCGCTTCAAGTACAACGATTTCCACCAATGAGAAAGAAAGAACTCCATACAAACACAAAACGTTTCGACATCTAATCCAATTTTGAATACAGTTCCTAGAATTCCAGCTGGCTTAACATATGCAGAAGCAGCTGCATTCAAATCAAATAAGGAACTTGGTAACATTAGTAAAAATAGTGAAATCAGATCCAAAACAGAGCAACGACGATCTTTCAGAACTGAAAACAATGATGAAACAGCTCATCACACAAATGACAAATATTATGAACCTCGTCACCATACTGGTTACCAAATTAGATGGGTCTGCCAAATCAAATCCTTACCATAGCAATCTGGAATTCTAACGGACTATCGAGAAATTTTTTAGAAATAATTAGTTTCTTATCTAATAATTCCGTTGACATAATGTTAGTATCAGAAACACATTTTACTGATAAAAGTTACCCATATATTCCAAATTACCATATATACAATACCAACCATCCTGATAATAGGGCACATGGGGGAACTGCGGTGATAATAAGAAATTCATTAAAATGTACAGAACTTAACGGATATAAAGAAGAACATATTCAAGCCACATCAATCCAGATTTATGACTCTATCGGACCAATTACAGTATCAGCTGTATACTGCCCTCCCAGGCACAATAACACTAAAACTCAATATTTAGACTTTCTCAGATCCTTAGGAAAACGATTTTTAACAGGAGTAGACTATAACGCGAAAAACTTAGTATGGTGGTCAAGATTAACAAATGCCACAGGTCGACAACTCCTAGATGCAATAAGACAAAAATAATTGCGACTATATTAGTACAGGAGAACCAACATACTGGCCCTCTGACATCGAAAAACAACCAGACCTTATTGACTTTTGTGTAACGAAAAATGTATCCCTCAACAAACTGAACATTAAATCTTGCCTTGACTTAACTTCGGACCACTCTCCCATTGTAATAACATACAATTCAAATCCAGAGACGAAGGAAAACCAAAACATTTATAACAAAAAAACTGACTGGAACATGTTTCGACGAATAATTGAAGAACATATTGTGACAAGTATACCGCTTAGAACAAATATCCAAGTCGACTCCGCTATTGCCTACATGAACGACTTAATAATACTCGCAGCAACAGAGTCCACGCCGATCCTACGAAAGACACAGATAGAAGCTATTCCTGCAAATATTAAACAAAAAATTGCGGAAAAAAGAAAGTTGCGAAAAATATATTAAATGACAAAACACCCACAAGACAAGGCCAAACTTAACAAAGCCACCGTTAACCTAAAAATCCTGCTAAGAGATGAAAAGGACAAAAAGTTTGAATATTACCTTTCAAACTTAGATGCAAATAGTTCTTCGAATTTTTCACTATGGAAAGCTACGAAAAAACAAAACAACGCAATAATTCATAGGCCACCACTAAAATCTTTAAATGGCACTTGGGCAAAAAGTAATGAAGAAAAAGCAGATACATTGGCAAGACATTTCGAGTTAATTTTTACTAATGATATGGATAATCAAAACATTGAATTACCGAATGTAGCAAACACTTCCCCTTGTGCAATAAGATTGACTACGATATCAGAAGTAAAGAATATGATCTTGTGTCAGGCAAACCACTTAAAGAGCTACCAGATATAGCAATTAGTTATATCAGAAATATTTACAATGCGGCAATTAGGCAAACATATTTTCCTGCAGTGTGAAAAGTAGCACAAATAAATCTCGTGCCTAAGCCCAATAAAGACGCAACAAATACTAACTCATACAAACCAATAAGTTTATTGCCTGGTTATCCAAAATATTTGGAAAAATATTATATGATAGAATAGAGCCAATCCTGACACAACAGCAAATTATTCCAAGCCATCAATTTGGTTTTAGAAGAAAACATTCCACGATTCAACAAATACATAGAGTTATGCATAAAATACTGGATGATTTTGACAGAAAGAAATACTTGGTAGCTGTCTACTTGGATATTACCAAAGCATTTGATAAAGGTATGGCACAGAGGCTTATTAAACAAATTACAAGGATGTATACCGCACAAGATGTATAAACTCCTGGGAAGCTATATTTGAGACAGACACTTTTACGTAAAATACTGGGCCCATTACTATATCTCATATACACCGCAGACTTAGCGACACCTACAAGCAATCATTGTATGATAGCAACATTTGCAGACGATACAGTATTACTATCATCTAATTGTGACGAAAAGTAAGCAACACACACACTCCAAGAAATTCTAAACAAAACAATTGGCTGGTTTCAAAAATGGGGCATAGAAGTAAACCAGGAAAAAACTGTCCAAGTAATTTACACAAATAGAAAAACAAAATGTTACGATATTAAAATAAACAAGTAAGGAAATTTCAGTCGGGCGTAACCGACTGTAAGAGGCCCTGTACCAGTTCAGGTCGCCTAACAAACACATTAAATGTTTCCCGAGCATATGACCAAACACATGACCACTTCTCACTGCGCGAATATGAATGAAAAGAAAAGGGGGGTCGTTCAAATTCAATTGCTTATAAAATCGTCATTTATTATCCGATTTTGATGAACTTTTTTGATTTGGGCTTAGAAGGACGTTAACTTTATACTGGTGTGCTCAATTTTTTTTGTGCCGAAGAAATTTTTACCCTAAGGGGTGATTTTATAGGGAAGGGGGGGGAGGGACAAAATTTTAAAATAAACTTGTGAAATTCCGGGGCAGTCCTAGTCGAATGCAAAAAACACGAAGTCTCTATCTATTCTATACAGATATACATCGTGACCTTAGTGTACCTACAATTGAGGAAACGATGAGATGCTCTAGCACTAAGTACACAAACCTATTGCTAATTCATACAAACCAAGAAATGAGACAACTGCCTACAATAGAAAGCTCAACATATAGTAGACTGAATCGGCTCGATCCAACAAACATAATGCATATATGTATACCTATAAGCCTATACTGACATAACTATATACTAGTTTTAATCTAACAGTAAACTTGTTTCTTATTGTCCATATGCATTTATTAGTAGTAATTCTATGGAAATAAACGATGCGATATTCCGCGAAGAGTAGGGCGGTCGCATGTAGTAAGATTACATAGATTACCAACGTAAATGTATATGAGTACAAATATTGTTTTTTCTTATTTTATTCTAATTTTAGTTATTATTATTACGATAATTACATTTATTACTTTAAGATAGAAATATAGTAAAAAAAATTACTTATTGTTTAAAAAAAAAGATTGTAATCGTTCGGGGAAATAAATAAAAAAAAAAATGATATTATGTTCATATATTTCCTGATTACTGATTCGAACCCAGTGTTCAAATCCCTTGATTTGACGCCCAGTGTTCAAATAGTTCCCTAGCTATTGATTTGAAACCCTTTGTTTAAAACCTTATTTGAAACCCGTTGTTCAAATATTTGTCTACCATTCAGATCAAGACCCAAAGTCAAACTGTTTTTCGGTGTAAAGTGCCGCTCCTTTATATCGTTTCTGTTAATAAGCCGCAACAACACTGCTTCCATTACCGCTCAACAGGAAGGACCACCACTACTTTACAGCCATCCTACAGAAATTCTATATTTGACTTTCGCGCCAAATGACCCCGTCGCTTAAAGTACATGCGACCGGCATCTATAACAAACATTTTCCATCAGTTCCATTCATACAGGCAACATAGCTGTGTCTCTATTTTTGGTAATCTAAGAATGAGTATGACTATCGGCAATTTTTTTTCTTTTGGGAAAGCATTGAATTTTAAAATTTTTATAAATTTTCCAACCTATTAATTTTCGTTATAGTAAGGGAGGATTGTTGATTTGGCGGAAGCTGTTTTAAGACTCTCGAAACAAATTTAGCAAAGAAAGATTTTACTCTAACTTGTTTCAAGTAGTAGATAAGAGCTAAGACGTTTTTGATAGTAATATATTGGCATTGGATCCTCATGTGAACCGCCAATTTCAATTAAATAAAATTTTGTTAAATAGTTTTAATTAATTAATTTAAAAAAGTCACATCTGGTTTCCGCACTCTATACTGATATCCTGAACTTACGCGAACGACTCCGTGCGAATAGCAGAACAACTTGCTGACTGATTATTCAATCCCTCTTAAGAACAGTTGAGCATAATCTTCTCAAAAGAATAATGAACAAAAGCAAAGGAAAATTGTTTATTGAATTAAGGTTTTCTGCTTCAAGATATCTTCTCTAACTAGGACTAAAGTACAAGTTTTTACCTATATAAATGGAGCTTTAGCTTCCGTCCCAGACTCCAGCCTTAAAGCATGTTTATGGTATGAATCGTTCCAAGTCTGTGCAGTACATATTAACTGTGAATAAGCATCGTATTTTTCGCGCCGTGGCGAATGACACACCGCCAGGAGTGCAAATGCAAACAGATATATTTTAGAATGGGGGAGCTATTGCCGTTGTCGCTTCGCATGAATATGCAATGCTTTAAATGAGTTATTATTTGCATCCGGTGTGCAAACATGTATGAATGAAATATATTTTGCTGCGCTCGCGTTGCAGATTAAGTCTTGCAAATGTTTTAGTTTATTGGTTCTGGCGACAGTTTAAATAAATAAATGCGCCGAACCGCATTTGCACGCGTCGCAAACGAGCTCAACATCCGCATCCGCCGCATGGAACTTCCATTGAACTTTCTGCAGTCAGCTGTATGCGACACTATACCGCCCAACCACTATCCTGATTGTTGAATTAAACATTGGTTCAGTTTAACGACAACGGTGCCAATTGCTGGTTTTCCTGACTCCATGTGATTTTTTAGTTCACTTCTCTCTGCTCCAGAAAGCATATCGCAATGCAGAAGCTGATATTGAATCAAATCGCATTTTTATTCCTTTAAATTAGCATAAGCCGTCAATATGAGATATCAAAACTTACAAACATACACACAGGCGCCTCATATCCTGCTTCATTGAAAGCGCGAACACAGGCAAACTCGTGTAACCAATTTGAGATATGTTTCGGTGTAAAAGGCCGGTGTCACACTTTGCGATTTTGTGGAAGCGGTCAGTACTGCTTAATCGCACTCAAAATCTGGTAGATGATCTGAAGCCTTCACATAAACAAAAGAAAGTGAAAATCACAGTGATATGGCCACAAATCCGATTGGAACATATGAGCACAATTTTAAGTGATGTAATACAGCACTTTGTTAGGAACTTTAGGAACTTTAAATTATGAGTTGGGAGTATAAATACGTGTCTCCGTTCCTCTTGAAATCAATGAAAAATTTCTATTTACATATTTCCTAATAAAAAAGCCTGCTAAAATATAAGTCGCTAATAAGAGAACGTACTATGAAACATAATGTAATTCATCGATTGGTCGGTACTGGTTAATACATGGAATTATGAAAATCACAGACAAAGAAATTACAAAACATATATGATGAATATATTGTTAAATCACGACTATATAATATTTCTAAAGGGGACTTATGCTCGCTCTGCATATTCTAATACATACAATCATAAAAATGGGTGTATCCTGGGGCAAGCGATTGTTTAAAGATGCAGCATAGTATGACTGGTTGCAGGTTTTGGTTATGAAACGAAGTGTGCTGGAACTCATTTAAAATATTATTTAAAGGGATGGATAAAGCTTAGTCATAGGAGAATAAAATATACTTTATTAATTTTGCTGTGATAAACTTTTGTCCAAACTCAAGTAACATTTTTTAGATTTTATCAAAAGATTCTTAATGGCTGTGGTCTTAAATTAAATTATATACAACATATTTTTTTTTTGTAAATTTACCATTGTTGAGTTAGGTCTGAGCCAGGCTAACAACTTAAGAAAGCATGCTCGTTTTGTCGTTTTATTTAGATTTTATTTATATGTTAAAATGTGTTTAGTTATAGTTTTACATTTATTATTCGCTACCGCGTGAGTAAGCGAGCGAGCAAAAGAGCAAGGGACAAGGAGCAAAGCTTCAAAAATAATATGTCGCCTTCGCAGTCTGTACTTAACTAACATGCAGCAGCAGCTGCATGTCCTATATATAGCCCTAAAATGTTGGAATATATTTTCCCGCCTTTTTGTACATAAGTAGCGTTTTAGCTTATAGATAATTTGCGGTATTTTATGTTTTGGAATAAAATAATTATGAGAGAGTACAAGTAGTTGTATTCACAGTGGAGCTTCGCTAAACGGCGGCAACATTCTCCCCCCTGTAAACTTGCTAGCTAGTTTGGTTGCTGATATGCTTGCTGGTTTGCACCCATTAATGCCGACGTCAAGTACTGCAACTTTGGCCACGGGTCTCATCAGGATTCCGCTCGCGGTTCTTATGATCACTCGTCTGACCTGTCCGTCTTTGGCTAGGATAACTTCCTCGACGATGCCTTTGGGCCACTTGTTGCGCTGCAGTGTCTCGTCTACAATGACGATGACGCTGCCAACTGATATAGGTGGGCGCTTGTTGAACCATTTGCCACGCCTGGTTAAGTCGGGTACATATTCGTGGATCCAGCGACGCCAGAATCTGTCAGCGAATGCTTGCGTTGCTTGCCACATATGTCGTACGTTCGTTTCCTCATTAGTAATTGGTTTGAATGCACTGGCTGAACCCAAGAGTAGGTGGTTGGGTGTAATCGCTTCATCGTCGTTACTTTCAAGTGATACGAAAGTAAGTGGTCGTGAGTTTAGGATGAACTCAATTTCGCAGAAAATGCATTTTAAGCTTTCATCCGTAAAACTCATCGATGGGCAGATGCTGTACATGACCGTTTTGACAGAACGTACGAGTCGTTCCCATGCTCCCCCCATATGAGGAGCGGCAGGCGGGTTGAACATCCAACGTATATTGTCCAGTTTAGCTGCAACACGGCTAACGTCGATCTTCTTCCTCTCATCGCATAATATTTTTTCGGCAGCTTTGAAATTGGTGCCATTATCCGTATAAATTTCACGGGGCGTACCACGGCGTGCCATAAAATTTCGGATACTCATTACGCACGAATTGGTGTCTAGCGAGTGGGCGATTTCTAGGTGGACTGCTCTCACCGTCAAACATGTGAAAAGTACACCCCACCTTTTTTCTCGTCTACGACCCACGGCTACATAGAGTGGTCCTAAGTAGTCAATACCTGTGTAGGTGAATGGTCGCTCAAATGAAGCTAGACGCGCTGCTGGCAACGGAGCCATCTGTGGTGGATCCGGCTTTGCGCTGTTGTTTTTGCATCGTTGGCAAGTGCGCCGTATGTTTTTATACAGCACCCTTAGCCGGGGGATATAATAGTCACCCCTTATTAAGTTGATGCAAGCCTCATGCGACGTGTGGTGATAATTTTCATGCTGCCACTTGACTATCAAGCGCGTGACGTAGTGTCCATATGGCAGCACGATAGCGTGAACATTACTTAGGTGCTCCGTTCGTCCGCGGACGCGTAGCAGTTGTTCATCGTCTATAAAAATATTGAGACTGATTAGTTTACTTGTTCTTTCAACGCTCTTACCTTGTAGGAGGCTGGCAATCTCAGCTTTAAACTCAGATGCTTGAGCTTGTCGAAGTAAAATCAGCTTGGCCTTGTTTATAAATTCGGCCGTTATTATCTGCGGTAGCGGCATCTTTCGGCCGGCTGCCCGCAGTCGTGCTATATAAAGCAAGAAAGTTGCTAGCGCTCTGTACAATTTGCGCCAGTTCGAAAAGTATTCGATATTTAATGCCACTTCCTCATGTTGCCCAGGTTGAATAAGTAGCACGTGGTTGCGAAGTTCGTCGGTACTTGTATGACCTAGGTCGTCACACCTAGGCCACATTGACTCATCTAGTTGCAGAAACTCTGGTCCAGAAAACCACTTTTCGCACGACTTAAAGCTGCATACTTTAGTGGCGCAGTCCGCTGGATTAGTTTTTGATGGCACCCAGTGCCACTGGCTAACGTTTGTGTCTTCGAGTATTTCGCCTACGCGGTGCATGACGAACTGTTGAAACCTTTTTGGATCCATTCGAAGCCACTTGAGCACAGTCTTTGAGTCAGTCCAGTACCAAGATGAGTTTATAGATAGGCGGTGGTTATTTTGTATTTTTCGCGCCAACCTTTTACCCAACACAGCTGCTTGCAACTCCAATCTGGGTATAGATAGCGGTGATAGTGGTGCTACTTTAGCTTTCGCTGCAACTAAGCTTACGTGAACTTGGTTACCTCGTTTGATGCGCAGAAAACAAATGGCGGCGTACGCTAATTCGCTGGCATCCACAAAGGTGTGTAGCTGAATGCTTTCCGCACCACGTTCGTCCTTAGAGTAGCAACGCGAAATTCTGGTAGCTTCGATTAATGGCATAATTTTCTTCCAGCGCTGCCATTCTCGTAAAGTTGTTTCGGAAACTGCTTCATCCCAATGACCGCCAGATCTCCACGCTTCTTGCATTGCAATTTTCAAGCCGATAGTGTAGCAAGATATAAACCCAAGTGGGTCATAAATTGACATAAGTACTTGAAGAAGTTCTCGTTTAGTAGGTGGCCCCGGCTCTTCGAGTACGTTGCGGCGTAGCCTCGAAAATTTAAATATGAATTTAAATTGGTCATCTTTAGGCGTCCAATATAGGCCAAGAACCTTTTCGGTAGTACCGATTTCCACCGCTTTAGCTGGCGTGTCGTGTGTGGCAAGTTTTCGTAGAATGTCATCTGCGTTGGATGACCAGTTTCGAATGTTGAACCCACCTGCGGCATGAATTGCTTTAACTTGTGTTGCAATGTTTGTAGCTTCGCTGATGCTGTCGGCGCTAAATATAAAATCGTCGACGTAGTGGTAACGTTTTATGGCAGCCACAGCTTCAGGGTATAAGTGCTCAAATCTTGTTGCATTTTTGTCACGAATATAGTGAGCTATACATGGCGCGCAGTTTATGCCAAATGTGAGCGCTTCCATCACATAGACGCTGGGTTGAGTTGTATAATCATCGTGGTCCCACCATAGAAATCGTTGTGCATGCATATCAGCAGGGCGCACACGAATTTGGTAAAACATCTCTGCTATGTCACCGCACACCGCCACGCGACCTACTCGAAATGCGATTAATAGATCAAGCAATGAGTTGAGCAGGTCTGGCCCTCGATTAATGAAATCGTTTAAGGCGTATCCGTTGGACTGCGCGGCAGCATCCCATACTAGCCGTACTCTATCTGGCTTGTTGGGGTTAACGGTGATAAATGTTGGCAGATACCAAACTTTTTTGTTGGTTGTTGTCAGCTCTTCCGCTGTTAGTTTTCGGGCGTACTTTTTCGCCAGTAGGTTGTTGATTTCCTTTTGAATCAGGTTCTTCAGATTCGGCTGTTTTTTAAACTTACGGCTTAGACACATCAGGCGTTGGTAGGCGTGTTCATAGCTGCTAGGAAGGTTGTCTGATATTTCGTTCCATGGCAAGCCGATTTCGTACCGGTCACCTTTAAATGTGGCTGTCGAATCTAAAGTTTTTAGTACCATTGAATCGCTAGCGGACATAATTGTCTTTTCCGGGGCGATGTCAAGGCTGAAGGCTTGTTTCACTGCTTCATGTAACTCCGCGTTGTAACGTTCGCAGTCACAAGTGTGAATATTGACGCGCACTTCAGTTTGTGTTTTTCTGTTTCCACCTTGGAGGGTCCATCCTAGACGCGTCTTCGATGCAATTGGTTGATACCATGAACCTTCTCGCACCTTGAGTGGTACGGCTAAGTTCCAATTGTTGGTACCAATTAAAATTGATGGGCATGCGCGTTTATATGATTGAATGGGTAACCCGGCCAAGTATGAGTATTTCTCGGCTAATACAGACATGTCGACTGATTGTACTGGCAAGTTGAGGTCACCTACGCTATGTACGTTGCGTAGTGTAAACTTGGCACCAGTCTGCACGTTCTCGACCTTTAAATGGGCACGTACAGATGTGTCTTCCATGCGTATTGTATCGCCGGTTCATCGGAGGCATAGAGCTTCTCTCGTGCCGCTAATGTTAAGTTGTTTAAATGTTGCTTCTTCGATGAGTGTGACTGACGAGCCCTCATCTAGAAATGCAAAAGTATTAATATATTTGTTTGCAGAATGAATGCGGATTGGAATGATACGGAAATAGGCTTCGTCTTTACTGGCTCCATTTCGGTGGTTGTGCACATTCCCACTGCTGTTCAATTTTTTACTGATGTGAGGCCGCGTAGTTGGCTCATGCATTAGTGGATGGTGTTTTGCGCCGCAACCGTCGATACCACAGATTCTGCTGCTAAAACATTGCCTGCGGTGGCTGTTCAGGCACTGGTGGCATAGTCGCTTTGCGCGCACTACGTTTTGCTTTTGTTGCAGTGACAATTTTGAAAACGCTTCACACTGATGCACTTTATGGCTTTCACTATTACATGATGCGCACTTCACTGTTGTAGTCACTGTACTGCTCGGAGCGTTGTCCTCGTTCCGGTGGTGGTGGACGTTTACGCCCTTATATAGTGGTACGCTCACCTGACTGGCTGCTTGCGCAATGTTGTAGATCCAATCGCTGAACACCTTTACAGATGGTTCGCCTGCGTCTTTTGGATGCATTGCCCATGACAGCTTTAGTTGTGTTGGAAGCTTATCCACGAGCTCCTGTACCAGCATAGGATTCTGCATGTGGCCATTTAGATGACAAGCCTCCATCGTTGTGTATATATTACGCACACACAGTGCGTACTCGATAAGTGGCTCCAACTTATCTTTTGGTGGTGGTAACTGGCGAGCTTTGTTGATCAGGCTATGTATAATTAATTCAGGTCGTCCAAAGCACATGCGCAGCGTTTGAATTATCTCCGGCACCATTGCCGGGAGCAATAATCTGCTTTGTACGAGCTCACGTGCCTTACCTTTAAGGCATGCCTGTAGCCGCATCAAATTTTCTGCTGGCGTATAGCCTGCAATATTTGAGCTTGCCTCAAAGCTGCTTATGAACAACGGCCATAGTTGCGGGTCGCCGTCGAATATTGGCAAATCTCGAGGAATTGCTTGTCTGGCTGCTAATTGTGCTGCATTTGGTATTTTTAATAACTTTTCTTGCATTGTTTGCACATTATTTTTATTATTTTCGCACGGCATTGCCAGACCGCACAGCTGACTGTCATTTGCCGGCCAGCGCTGAGAGTTTGAGTTTGCATTCTCTCTCCCAGTATGTGTGTGTGTTTGAACTGCAGCAATTTCTAATAATTGCCGCATATGTTCGAACAGATTGATCGAACATTGTGTTGGCTCACCTGTAACATGTTGCGAATGACAAATGTTTCCGTGACATGTTGCTTGATTTATCGTTGATGTTGCCGGCGGTGCTATGACTGAATATTTCATGGCTAATGATGTCGCTAATTTTGGCGTTACGGGCACATGAATATTCCGGTCGGCTACTGCCTGTGGCTCATCTGCCGGTGATGATGTTGCCTGCGGTTTTTCCGCTGTCGTGGGTGTGCTGATGCGATCGGAGCTCCTGGGGCCAGCTCCTACCGTGGTTATTGATGCCGGTGTTCTACACTCGCAACTCCAACTTGCCTCGGTAGATTCTATGTTGACTCCAGCACAATCGTAGTGGTAGCAGTTGTTGCATTTATTGCATTGCACCATTTGATCGGCATCCGGCCGCATACACTTTTTGCAATTAAATGCGCGACGCGTGGCTTCTGTTTCGGGCATTTTACGATTTATCAGTGCGGGTGGCTAGTAGGTTTCTTCACTTTTCACTTGCAATAGTTTTTAAGCAATTTTATCTTATTTTTATTGCAAATTACTCTAGAGGAATTTTATTCTTCTAGTTGATATATTATTTTTGAAGAATGTTGAGTTAGGTCTGAGCCAGGCTAACAACTTAAGAAAGCATGCTCGTTTTGTCGTTTTATTTAGATTTTATTTATATGTTAAAATGTGTTTAGTTATAGTTTTACATTTATTATTCGCTACCGCGTGAGTAAGCGAGCGAGCAAAAGAGCAAGGGACAAGGAGCAAAGCTTCAAAAATAATATGTCGCCTTCGCAGTCTGTACTTAACTAACATGCAGCAGCAGCTGCATGTCCTATATATAGCCCTAAAATGTTGGAATATATTTTCCCGCCTTTTTGTACATAAGTAGCGTTTTAGCTTATAGATAATTTGCGGTATTTTATGTTTTGGAATAAAATAATTATGAGAGAGTACAAGTAGTTGTATTCACAGTGGAGCTTCGCTAAACGGCGGCAACAACCATAGTCTATTTTGGACTTATTGAGGAGGTTAACAACAAAATGATTATATTTAGTATGTTTGTTAGGGATATAAGGAGGCATATGATGCCGCTAGTGAGTTGGTGCACCACGATCTCAAATATTTAAAGAGGGGACTGAAGTCAGAACGTATTTTGCGTCTAGGAAAAGTATAGCGGAGGAGGAAAAGTACTAAGGAAAGTAATTATTTGACAGGACTTAAATTTTTAAGTACGGTTTAAAAATAGCTCGTCAATTATGGGATGAAATAATTATTTATAACTCGCTTTTACCCGCGACATCGTCCGCGTAGATTTCAATAAAAAGTAACATAACTAATTAATGTTTCGTTTTGACCAAACTTAACAGATTGACTTCTCCTGATCCTCTTAACATGTATACCAAATTTCATCTCTGTACCTGAAATTGATGCAAAGATATGACAACTTTTGATTATCGCTTATATGGGGGGTAGGGCATTGCCCTCTCCGATTTTGTTAAAACATAGCCTATGTTCTTTTACATCGTCCCATCTACCTCTATACCAAAATTGAGGAGGAACATACATCCATCCATCCATACATCCATCTATACATCCATACAAACATCCATCCATCCATCCATACATCCATCCATCCATATATACAAACTTTCGCATTTATAATATTAGTAGGATAAATAATTTTTATCAGTTTGAATTGTTCAGAGATAAAGTTATTGATAATTGAACTGTATTGGCAAACTCTATCTTGCCCCGTTAATATTCCTTTGGACGATGGGCAGTTTTTTTTAAGTTAGGCGCAATTCGACACATTACATACAAATAATTTGAGGAGGGAATAGAGTGTTCCAATATCCAATCTTTAAAGCTATATCTCTTTTAGTGAATTGTGTTACTGATCAAGAATATAAGTGCTGTCATATATATATGAAAGTCAATTCGTTGACAATAGTAGGGTACATCCGCTTTTTCTTGAACTGAGAACGGTGGGTTAAACTCAAGTCCGCCGATCTCGAATCAAGATTGTTTTGGGGTCATTTTAAAACCATTTTGGGGTAATTTTAAGAACAATTTTTTTTTTTTAATATTTTTATTTATAAATTTAACTGATCTTAGGTTCTAAAATATAATTTCCCATTATTAATGGAATTGCAGAACCAACTCTATAGGCCTGAAAATTACTGCCAAACTTATTTTAAAAGGGCAACATACAACAAAAACATTTTTATTTTCAATCGGAAAATTCTTAATTGTATACAACCTTTGAGATACAGTGCTTCGCAAATTTCATTATTATTAAAATTTATATTGTCGAGCTTGTTTTTGATTTTATTAAAATAGTCTTCTTTACTTAAGTTAACAACGGTTGACGTTTCAAAATAAAATAGTGGATCCAATCCATTTTCGTGAGTTAGTAAGAAATTTGCAAATTTTTAATAGTAGACTAGCTATTAATATAAAACTAAAACTCAGCTTTTATTCATTCAGCGCCTGTGTTCTATCTAATTCCTTAACTTTTACTAACAGGCAAAGTTGCTAGTAGGTGAAAGTAACTTTCCTAGTCGGAGTATAGGAGTATAGCACAAACACAATCGCTCCAACGGGCACTATTAGCAGCCAAGTGTCTTATTTCGTTCCACGTAGCTCTGGAACGGGTTTCTAACTATACACTCCGTAATCATGTTTGCCGTGGACGACCTTTTTGTTGTAGGTTCCACTGAAAAGCCATATTTGCTATGTTGTCGTCTATACTTAATGTATGTCCCATCCATATTATAACCTTTTGACTTCGGTTGTTTTTTTGTTTTTTTTTTTTGTACACTGTTTGTTCGTTGCAAAACTTCCTTGTTTGCAATAATCAGCGGCCTGAAAAACGGTAAGATATTTTGAGACATTTGTTGATAAAAGTTTGGAGCTGTCAGCTAATGTGATTAGAAGCAATCCTAGTCTCTGAGGCATATAATGTGAGGTTGTTGCCATCTAGTTATGATTATATGTATACACATATAGTTTGTACGAGTAGTTAATACATAGATATACAGGCATTTCCACGGTCGCAAACCGTACGTTCGTACGCTTTTGAAGTTAAAAATAAGAAAAACTTAAAGTTGGTTTGTGCCTCCTTTTGCATGAACTTAATACAAATTTTTCCTTTATGGCTGCGGGCTATATTGATTCGGCAATATTTTAAAATGCAAAATTATGCAAAGTTAGGATAAAATAACGAAAGCTTATTAATATTGACAATGAAAATTAACAAAACCTTTCTGATATGTGATATTTTTTTATGATATGTGTTACATCTTCTAACAAATTGTCCCAAAAAATGTGCTCTACAAGTTTACAATTAGCATCGGATTACATTTAATACTCTTAAGTTCACTGCGTATTTCATATTTTCTCGACATAAAATATTTTTTAAAAACTATCCGCGTACTGACTTATTGCAAAAATAGTTTAAGTCGCATTGTAGCATCCTCATGCACATACAAATATGTAAGGATCCAGTGATTGTGCACTATCTAAACATGTACTCTGCTATTGCCATCCTGTTGAAACTTACCGATTTCGCCGCAGCTGTGGAAACGCACAATGTGACACTGGCCTTACTGCTTCACCCCTTTCATCGAAGTATGCCAGTCTGTTTCACTGTCTCATTAGACAATACAGTATTATTTCTGCCTCATGTCCTTTGCAATTTTCAAGCACGTCCAACCGTGGGGCATCCTGCGCCATCTCGTTTCGCTGACTATTCAGAGCGCCCACAGACTCCTAAATACATCACGCCGGAAAATACATCACGACTGCAGTTGATGGCGCCACGTCTAATTAAATAGAAACAGTTGCGATTCGGATTTAATTGAAAACACTGAAAACGGTTCGTCTCTGTCTGCTCCGTCTTCATCGGCATCGTTGCGTAGACAAAAGTTTTCTTCTAAACGAAGCGAATAGGAACTGTAGTGGCTTAATGAGTTTAATTAGCAAGGACTTTGGTAAACGGAAATAAGGCAGCGTTAAACGGCGGCGCCTCGCAGAACCGCTGTTGAATAATTGCTCTACTGCGAAAAAAATTATATATATGAATACTTTACTCTTCCATGACTATGAAAGATAAGTAAGAATCCAAAATCACAGAACAGATTCATAAACTTAAACATAATTCATTTGCTTACATTGCAAATTATGCCATACCAGACACTCCGGTGAGCGGTTTACACTCTAACATGATACGAGAACTTCGTGAAATTGTACGAAAAACTTTTAATATGACTTGATCTGTCCAAGCAAAAACTTTGACAATTATTATGAAAAAAAAAAGTAGAAGAGAGGAAAGGACAGAAAGTGACAATAACACACAATCGTTTGGCATAATGAGGTAAGGTGCAGAACATTTTTGAATTTTGAATGACTTCAACGATTCTGTGAACCTGCTCTGGAGTTTCGTGCCTTGGTCTTATTTTGAATTTATGGTTGGGAAGGATATCGCTTTCTAGTGTTGGTAGCACTCTTCGAAAGAATATTCTTTCGATAGTACCGCCAGCAGACTGATAGGGCGATAGTATGACAATTCATTCTCGGGCTTACCAGGTTTTGGAATTAGGATTACCTCTGCGCACTTCCACTAGCCAAGAAAGTGGCTCAGCCTGAAACATGCGTTAAATATTTCCACTATCAGTTGTAGACATTTTTGGGGAAATTTTTTCCTTTCCAGATATCTGGAGTTATTGGAGCACTCCAAGGTGTTTTGATTACTCTGTCTACCTCTGCTTCGTGTGTACTGCTACATATCGCGAACGGTGTAAATTGTTCCTGAAGATGTGCAGCGAATGAGTCTACTTTTATTTGATTACTGTGGCACCAATCTCCATTAGGCATTTTAATAGGAATTAAACGTCGTTTTAAATATTTTATAGCTCTCCATAAATCGCATCCAGGTCTATTTGGCTCAGCATTAATCAGAAAGTCTTCAATCACAGGTCATTATCAAGTTCACGAATTAGTGTAGTTGTGGTATGAAAATGGTTTGTTTGATATTTTCCGACTTAACTATTCGACCGCATCGTCAACTTCTCTTACGGAATTCATTTCTACATTAGGATCTACTTGACCATCTAATCAGCATCGAAATGAAGTCTTAGTTCTTGCTAAGATTTTTTTGCCAGTATTAAGATCGACTGGAACATTGATTTCGATGACACTTGCAGAGTAATCGGAAAATAACTCATGGAAGTCTTTAATTTTATATTTCGTCTATATATCTGGGCGACGATTCGGGTCATTCGGCCAGTACGTACAGAACATTTTATTTTATTTCTGATAATAATAGCACTTCTACCGCGGGCTGTGTCTAACGGGTTATTAGTTGAAAACACGGTGTATCCGTCAACGTTGTGAAATTTGATGGTATGTTCGAGCTCGAACTTTTGTTGGCAGGAGCCATTAGCGTTCCATACGATAAGGTTTAGATGCATGCTTAGCGATAAGTAAAGTGACAAGATTCAGTAACGAGCAGATTTGTTCTGATTTTCTGTCAAACCGCTCCTTCTCCATTTCCACCAGTTGTAGCTGTTTATCAAATCTGGTCTCAGCACTTTGTTGCTGATTGAATTGATTGTTTATTCCGTTTGTCTTATCACGGTTAGTAGATTTATCTCTGACAATGTCGGCGTAACTTAATCCAGGTGACGCCGGCAAGCTAAGAATGACCGCAGATGGATCTGTAAGTATTAGCTCTGTGCGTGCTGCTGTTTGATCTGCTGGTTTTGAGCTGCTTTTGTCGCTAGGGATACTTTTTCGTTATTAATGTTGTCCAATCGCTGGAGTTGCTCGAAATAAAATATGCTTGGCTTTTGTTTCGTTGTCGCTGCTGCTGTCGCTGGTGGTAAAAGTCGCTTCTCCAGTCGCTGATGGTACAATGTCGCTGCTCCTGTCGACGGTGGTACTTTGTCGCTGCTGCTGTGGTCCTATCGCTGAGGTCTGACCACCCGATGCAGTGGCTTGAGGAAAAAATGTGTCTTGCTTTGTATTTCGTTGTCGTTGCTGTTGTCACTGATGCTTCGTTATCGCTGCAACTGTCGCTAGTGGTAAGTGTCGCTTCGTCTCTCTTCTGATTCGATGACCCTGCTAGTTCTCTGTGTCTTCCACCGCTTTATATATATATAATATTAATAAATATAATATATATATATATTATTTTTTACAATTATTTTTGTTATTTAATTATTTTACTTTTATTTAAAACTGCGTTTAATTTTGGATTTTTAGACTGATTACATCTATGTGGATGTCCTGGATGCCAGGGTCCGTGCTCGGGCGCCACTGTAACGATGTCGCACAGGCTGGGGTCGGATGCCCAGGCGATCGTCACAAAAAATTTGTGTTTCCAGTGACTACTGGCGATGGAATTTTTCCAGGTTTTTTATTGAAACGCGGTCTCTTTTAATTAATTGATTTATTTTTATTGTGCCTTAGATATTATTCAAATATGTGATATTAGGAAAATATATGACTATCAAAATATGCATGAGGAAAAGAATACTTGCATTTTATTCTTACTGACGCGGATGTGGCGGACTAGGTAGACGCGCTCTAGTTCTGTGCAAATTATTCTAACACGTATTTGGCGGACTAAGAGGACGCACCCTAGATATTAATAAAATACTTGATATTGCGAAAATATTTCAAGCTATCAATAATGTCTTAGTAAAAATATTTGTAGTCATATTCCTAGTGACTCGGATGCGGCGGACTAAGTAGGCGAGCCCTGAATATTTCCTACTCAAGCGTGGCATTTAAATTTATTTAACAATATTGAACAAATATATTCCTAGTTTCCTGTAATTTTTGTACACTTTTATTTACTTTTATATTGTACATAGTTACCCCGCCAACGGCTGGCTTTTTTTCCACTTTTCACTTTTCCGCGGATTGACCTTTCGAATCAGTGGTTCACCAAAGACTACCCAGAACATTTTTTCCTATGTCCAGTCGAACCTTTTGCTCTGCTGGCGATTCTGCTTCGGCTCCGCTCTCTCATGTTTCCAATGCGCTTCGCAAAATCCTCCGTTAATCGCCAGATGTTGATGCACTTTACTCGATTAGCGGACAGGTGTATACGATCGCATGGAATTTGCATCCATCTTGCCCAATGCATTCGATGACGCCGACGCCACGCAAGCGTAGAAGCGCACATGCGTATGCGCAAACGCGTTCCGTCTCTGTCGAGGATCGGTCCCGTTCGTTTCCAAACGATTAGCTGCTGCAGCAGCAACAAATCGAGAGTTAATAAATATGCGCAAAAAATATTTGCGCGTGGAAATATTACGGTAGCGGTGTGTGCGCTTCCTCGCAGTTTTGGTGGGCTATATTGGTTGTAGTCTTGTGTTGGAATATGTGGGGCTTGGTCGCCCTATGTATACCCTTTCTTATTTATGCTGGTTTGTTCATGTGTTGTCGTCACAGTGCAAGCAAAGAGGATGGTGAACACGAAGCATAAGTTGGAAGCTTCAAACCCTGCGGTATTGTTGATAAAGCAGAATTATTTGCTGTTCACTGCTATTTTTTGTTACTGTTAAAATATTTTGAGCGAATAATTTTTAGTCATTTACATTTTGTTGACTACAATCTCTGGAATAGCGTTGGTGATAACATCGGATGAGTTTATTAAAATTACCCTCTATAGTGAGATATGCAACTATTAAGTATTCATGTATTCTATCTTAGCGACCTACATTTCGTTAGATATGAATTTTTAGCACTTTGGTATTTTGTATGAACTGTTGTCCGGTCTAAGGTTTTTTAAACTTCTTTCTATACAGTTACCAGTTTGTCCTTTGTTATCTTAATCTCAGGTTTAAGGCATTCTTCCGATATACGGATTACATATACCGGTGATCGGAGAATTAGGATTCTTCTAATAGCTTCCAGAAAGTTATATTGTTAGTTGTGTTATCTGATATGAGGGTAATATCTTAATTTTATTTGCGTTTTTTAATTACATAAGTTGATTTCTTACATTTAGAAAGGACGTGAGTGGAAACCACGTGACGGGAGTGAAACTTCTTGAGATGTGTCCGATTTGTGCGTTATATTTTGTAATAGACTCAAGCATTCCGCTATCGCAGCCCCACTCATCATGCTATACAGACGTCTCTTAAAAATTGTCGTTGGAGCTACTATCGCAACGCGCATGTACTCCGCTGTATTGGAGTTCGGTGGCAAATTCGAAGATTACATGCCACTGAATGAAATCGAAGTTAATACGTATAAAGTAAAAGAGTTCTTCGAGCAAATACATAATATCTGTTTTTATTTGTTCAAGCTACAAGTACGCCCAAAGCTACAACTGATTTTGACAGATCTCGGAAGGCAAATTTGTTAATTGCAAACGTGACACAGAAGCATGGTCAGGTCTAAACTGAATGCTATACAAATCAAGATTAAATGGCGCGTAATAAAAGTCGTCCACTCCACCAGTAGTCCAAATGGAAACAAAGGGCGACGATGATGCCACTGCATAACATGAGTTTGCCATGATTTCAGGTCAGGCGCATGCAGTTCCATAGCAAGAACTCCAGACACACTCTTCCATGGTCTGGCCAAGAACTGTTGGTGTCACGAAGCCAATAATCAAACAGTTTGTTTTCTTTGATTAAACGTCAATCTGGACAAAACATTCGCCTCGGGTCATGCGTTCAATGTGCACATACAGACAGGCCTAAAAGAACAACTCGTCACTGCTCGGCAATGAAAGCATTCACTCTGTCCTGAATTTGTTTCAATATGAATATTGTGGGACATGACCAGTACGGGTAGTAGCAACATTTATACGTATTGACTAGCACCACGACGCCATGAAGCCAACCCGACAATAACAACAATATGGACATCTATCACAGAATCGAGGCGCAAATGAATGACTTATACATGGCATAATTGAAGATTTGTTTGGCGATTGAAACATGACTGGAATAAATTTCAGTCAGCGTAGGCCATACAAAATTGATTAAGTCGAAGGCTCTTTGCTCTGCGGCGCTGGGTGTCTTAACAAGCGGAAACAACGATGCCTGCAAAATGTCGCAATCGAATGATTATTCTTTCATTATGCGATACATCCAAAATAAGCGTGTTGAAGCCGAATGGCAGTATTTTGCCTTCTATTAAAGTTCTGCGAAACCTTTGAAAATTCAAGCAGATGCAGATGTCTAATTGACTCTGTGGATATCTTTGCAAGAGTAGTTGAGAAGTACAGCCAACTAAATGAAAACGAGGCGTTAATTAAAATTTAATGAATAATAAAAATGTGCAAACATCTGAGTCAAACAGCGTTGAGTAGAGTAATGGAGATGAGCCGAGCCAAGGCGAGCATAGGATGACTGTACACATTAATCACCACATGCAAAGGCTGTCGGATGTGTGGGTGGCAGTGGGCTTGCTTCGGCCACCGAGCGGTTTCAGATTCCTTGGACTGTCGGCTGCAGATAGTAGTGAGAAGTCGAGTATGCAGGGGAGAAACATTTGCGCACTATCATGTCAAAAAGCAACACTATCTGAGGCGCCGCCATTTGTTGAACCAAAAACGTTGCCAACTCGACTTAATTTAGCCAAAGTCCACCGCCGCAGGTGCCAGACCAAAACAATTCCTTGGCGCTTTTTCTTGCATTCCATCACTCGTTCGCTGTTCCCCTTACCTTTCATTATACACTGTCTCTTGCATTCGTTTTTCTCCTTCGCGCCGCCATCATTTTTATAATTTATTTCATTTTAGTTTTCCAACGCTTTTTTCGGTTTTCTGCTGTTGCCACTACGGCCATTCAAAAATTATTTTAGATGCTTTCGTTGACCTCCTATCTCCGTCGCCACTGCCCGCTCTATGACTCGCATTGGAACTTCCTTTTCACCGAACTTCAGCAGTCACCGGATTTCGGACGAAGAGAGCCTTGAATCTGTAGCTTTTTTTTCAATTTGCCGGGATTAGAGAATGCACAGAGCGACCCAACTCACATTCATTCACTCGACAAGGATAAAATGCTGATTCTAGTCTTTTGAGGTAAAAATTAATGAAACATTTCGCCGGCAGACACAAGCAGAACACATTTCATCTTTTCGTGTGGCTTTACAAGGCAGCTCTATTCTGTTCGTTTTGTCGACACTTTTTACCGTGTTGCACTTATTGTTAGTTGTTCAACATTTTTTTTCCGGATTTTCCGTTGTTTTATTAAACTCGAACATTGAAGTCGAACCGTACTCAGTGCTGTACTTAAATAACGAGTTTGGTGCAAATGACTGCACCCAGTCGCCACAAATGAAGAAACCAAACGAATTTTGCCAAACCAAACCAAAAATCTGCATTTAAGTAAAGCAACGCAGAATAATCGATTTAAACAAATTACCATGGAAACATTAAAACTAAATCAGCAAGTTTTCGATAGGGCGTGACACCTTCACGGCATGCGAAACCGAGCGAAATTTGTGTTTGAGGGAGCAAGGGGAAAGTGTGAGTGTATTAATTAGTATAACGACTCGAATCAAGCAATTAATTAAGACTGTCTCGGCCGGCGTGGTTATTTAAAACACTTGTTAGAACGCTTTATTGTCCCATTTGATTCGGTGAGCAATTAATTAAATCGGTCAACTTTGCCAGTGACACTCTGAATTTAGAATTAGTTTTGGAACGTGCAAAGTTGCTTTCACGCACAGCCACCACCGATTGGCTTCTACTATTCGTTTAGTTCTTTTTGAGTTGAATGTCAGTTCGGCTTATTCTGTGCTATTGACGACCGACTATGTTCTATGACTTGCGTTAAAACTGCACCGAAACCGATTTCACGATTTGAACAAACCCTGCACTTTAGTTTATGTAGGCATATTCAACCTTTGATAAAGAAGAGAATATACAACATAAAAAAATTACAATTAGCGAATATTTTGATAGAGACCTGCGCCGGGAAGTAAAGTCATGGAGGCTAAATTTGGAAACTATTGGTCAAGCTCAATTGTGTCATCGTGTTTGGTGCAGCGCTCGTAGGCGTCTCTATCATCCATCGGGGCTTGTACCCAAATCATGCTTATGTTGAAATATTTAGCCTATTCCGTATTACTGCCAGGCACTCATCAACAGGTACAAAACTGGTGAAGACGGTACTTTGCTCTTACGAAACTTCATCCAAATTCATGCTTACTATAATGATAGCAAGACAGGATGCACCCCATCCATACCTAGATTACCTTTCCATAATTTTCTCAGCCCCGAAAGGCTTTTGAGAAGTTACCCAGAGGATGCGTGTTTAATTCATAAGTTTACACACTTCAATACGAAAGAATTACAGAAAACAATGTAAACAAATCCGAACGGAATATTTTTCTTGTTTTAAATACTTAAAATTCTATAAAATGTAATAAAGAGAAAGAAGAAGAAGTTCCTGTGGTTTTTCTGTTGCTCGGAAAAGAACAAAATATTTGCAATTGATTGACTTTGATGAAAAAAAAACATCAAAAGCGTAAATAACCGCACGATTTACCAATTTATTTTTCACAGTGACCTCAAAAATTATTCTGATTTTATATTTTATTTTACCAATTAAGAAAATAATTCCATTATTTAATTTAAAGGATGCATGCAGGAAATAAATAATACTATCTTTGTTTTTTATTTTAAAAAAATGTATTATATAACAAATGTAATGTACGTACATATTTGAATATATGAGTTATTGTAGTTCGTCTCAATTGCACCAAAATTTATTTTCTCTTTTAAACAAAAGAAAATGATTTTATATGGAAATTAACTTGAAAAGAAAATAAATAAAATTAAAATAAAAATTCTTACAAATTAAAAATATTACTTAACCAAATGAAAAGTTTAAAAATTTATAAACTGTATACGAAAAAAATTTGTTCGCTGTGCTGCTCTTAAGCCCTTGAAACTCCCAATAAAAATTAAAAACTTGTTGATGCTGGCGCAGACAGGTGGGCGAGGGTCGTCCGTGTCTGAAAAACACTCGCACGAAAAAACAAATCAATATAAATAAAATTCGCGGTTGTAAATTTAAAATAAATAATTGTAAAGCGCCCACTTTTTATAAGACCTTGGCGCAAAATTCAAAAATCGGAATAAGCACTAAGTGGTTGCGTACGCCTTTGCAGTAGTTTTGTTACTATCTACCTCTTCTCTCCTTTAAGAGTGCATTAGCGTGTCGATGAGCAAGATGAGTAACATTACCGCCCGCCTTGCAGCATCAGTGCAAAATAAAAATCCATTATTTTCCTCGAAATCAATACAATTCAATGCTTAAAAGCAAAAAATAAGCCTTCAAAGCAAAATGAAAAAAATACGCACTACCACTTAATTATCGGCGACGCTACACCGAGATATTTCTCGCGGGCTGCCACAATGTGTCCGACCTCTAAATTCGGTTGTGGGTATTTCCATTCAAATCACAAAAACAAGCCCGCTTCATAAGCGTTTCCAGAAACGTCTGAAAAGTCATGGAACAGAAATGTAACCAGACAGGAGAAATTCACACACCAAGGGATATGAATATAATATATCCGCACAACTTCCTCGAAAAAAGTATGGTGTATACTTTCAGGTTTTTAAATTGTACGGTGAGGCAAATAATGTCGCTCATTGACATCTGACGGGGTTACCTTACACAACTGCTGTAAGGTAAAACACTCATTAGCTTCCTCTTCATACTTAAACACTGAGATCCGGATAGCGCAATCTCATTACACTTGAACTGATTAAGTGCGACTGAAGCGGCTACTTACACTGATTATCAGGGCGAACACTATCCCTACGAGTTTATAAATTCAGGGTTCCTGGATAAGCACTAAACCTAGTTGCAGCCTGGCGGTCAACCTAGCGAATACTAGCGATCTGATTCGCATGGTGAAGGTTCCCCTGAGCTATTGTAGTGCTCGCCATCATGTTGCTAAAGCAAAGGGCTCATTGACGATGCTATATTCAAATTTTCTATCGAGTCCATCTCGTATGGGAGTAGGTCGATTTCCAAATCCTTCACTGCCGACGCTTCTCGCATTTCGATATGCGATAAAGCGCCCTCGACCGTCGATCTTATGTTCACTCTCCTTATTCTTATGAATTTGAACTGCAATTTGGGGTCTGTTATATGCGCTCCTTTTTTGGTACGTTGCCATTGCGGTGTTCAAGTGGCCTTTCTTGGCGTTGATCTTCGTTACACACCGAGGCAATCAAGTATCGGAGAGGCTCCGTGTGAATACAGCCTGAATACAATGAGCACGGTAAGCATAACACTCTGGGTTTGGGGGGAAATATTAATGGAAAATATTATATATGGGTAGTAAGTGTGAAGAGATAAGATAGGAAAGATAATGAAATGAGGCTTTTAGGGATGACGTCATCTCAAGCGTCTTTTTAGTACAAGCGTCATTAAAATGACCGTCCATTGTCCAATAAAATGTGTGGCTGAAAAGTTCGTAGGCTGACACATAGGTGACGCTACTAGTATTGGATCCATGTTAGCCCCAACCTTCAAAAGACACGTGCATAAATTTGACAGCTGTCGTACTATTAGTTTGTGAGATATATCATTTCGAGTGAATATATTTAGGCTGCCTGCGGTTCTAGCCTATTTTAAAGAAAGGGTGGTAAAATATATTTGGAGGAACTTTTTTTTTCGATGGCTTTAAATTTTGATCAAGTACTCCACATGGAAAATTTTTAAACACGATATTGGGAAGTTCCGACGTAATCTTCGACCCATTTCGATGGGACATTTATTGACAAAAATATGATTTTTCAGGAAGTAGAATCCAGATAAAAAAGGTAGCCCATTAGTTACACCTTTGCAGTTTTTTAACTTATAAGAATACAATTTAATTCATATTGAAATCGCTTTGGGAGAATTACGACCCGCTGCAGAAGCACCAAATTTAGTATATTTTTGCAAATGTGATATCTTTCGACCAGCGCACTCATACTGTGGCTAATTTCAATACAATCATGTTCCCTTCCTACTTAAATTAAACCACTTCAATCATTTTTCCATCACTATTCAATGCAGAAAAATAACGTAACTTTTTAGGCCCTGCACCGAAGATACAAGAGCCTATTGGTTTTGTGGAAATGAATGTAATAGGCCGAAATAATGGTCGGATACCCCTCAAAGTTTCCCCCATTATGGTCAGCAGTGATAGAAGAGTCGATATAGCCATGTCCGGATCTCGAAAACGGTACTAGATGGAGACATCATTTTTTTTGCATTCGACTAGGACTTCGCTGGAATTTAACGAGTTTATTTTCAAATTTTGCACCTCCCCCCTTGCCATAAAATCACCCTCAATGCTAAAAATTTCTTCGGCACAAATCCTCCTCCATCCTCCATTTTTCTTTTCAATAAATGATAAGTGGGAGGAGCAAACAACTTTTCGTCAGTACCATTTTTTTTATTAATATCTACCTTTTTGTTTTGCAGTTAATTCGGCGACCTGCACTGGTACAGGGCCTCTTTAGTCGGTTTTTGCCCGACTGTAATTTTCTTACTTTTTTTGTTTGTTAAACTTTGAAATTTTTTTCTTATTTTAATTTTTATGGATGGAAAATATTTTTGGTTTTTATATTTGTGGTATATATATTTTATTTATCAGTTTTTTTGGTGTTCCAACGCATGAGCACGCTACATATAATTGTCCGTCAATATTTGTCCCTTGATTGTATCTATATATCTATGTACGTATGATCCTTGTAAGCAGCGAAACCTTGCACCCATAATATGTCCCTCCTTACTGAGTTTTTGAATGAGATGGGAGTTTTTGTTTCCGGTTGATCAAGCCAACCTTGTCTATGTAAAAGTCTAATAAAATATTCCATATATCTTATACTTGCCCCAATAAAATATACCACATGGATCAATATAAGAGTAAATGCCGTATACAAATTTAAAGTTCATTGGGGGTATTTCGAGGTCAAGCACACTCGACTACAGCTTTCTATAGATAGGAAGAGAAAAGAGCATTTTACAATTTAATACCAGACGGATACACTGATGTATATCGAGTTCACCTTAAATGCTGATCCAGAATATGTATATTTAATGCCTATCACATGTATTTGCTCAATCGTAACATATAATTGTCACATCATCCTAGGTTATAAACAAAAACTTATACATTTTAAAAGAACTTTTCGGTCTGTCCTCGTACATAGGTTTTTTTTTTTAACCGAACAACGATTTGACGTTAATTCGTTTAGTTTTCAGTTTTGTAGAGATAATAACTCGTATTTAATTGCACTATCCAATCAAAAACTTGAAACCTTTCCTATTAAATATGCATATTTAGCAACGTGTACACAGACACAACAATCATGCATCCATCTAGGCTCACCTAGATTGAGCTAGCACTACTAAGAGAATCATTTAAAATTCCACATGACAACTGCTGTGCAAATAGCACACGGTGATGAGCATAAAAGTATGCGCTGAACTATGGTGATGGAGTGGGAGGGGTTGTTGTGTTGGCATACACACATGATGAATTTTCAAATTAACCTCATGGAAAGTGGGCGAAAATAGAATTGCGTTGGCATACTAAACTCGTAAATACAGAGATACATTTATCATACACACGTAGGCGAGTGCGTTCATAAGGATTTAGTGAAGGCACAAAAATTTCAAGTACCACATTTGTATTTAGTACTAAAGTCGATGTGCTCGACAAAACGCTGCAATGCATCATGCAGCACCGTATAGCAGAAATGAAATCTACGGAAATTCGTCAGAAGGTTTTTTCAATAGATATAGGTACATCAAAGTCCACCCACCGATACCAGGGACCAGTTTAGATTATAATTTTCATTTTAGCATTTAGAAAAAAATATTTTTTTTTGTGATATTCATTCTTTCGGCCTTTTAATAAAAGTTATTAAATAATTTAATTAATAGAACTCCTGAGAGGTATTAAATATGACGCTGAATCGATACGAGTATCACTAAGTTTTGTGAAAATCGAACTAATCCTACCTCTTCCACCATAAATAAGACAGTAATCAAAAAAAAAAAGAGCAACAATGACAATAGCTATAACGACGTACCTTTCTCTTAGAAACGTGCCATTCTCCAAGGTAACAGATCACCACAGCCGATTAATCGGAGTTTGCAGTGCAACTACTACCGAGCACACAGCAGAACAACAACAATACTACAATGTAACACAAACAAGCTAAACCTTCCAAGTCGAAACCATTATATGTGGTTGATATCAAAAACAAAAAAGGTCTAAATTTCGCATCTAAACTGCATCTCGAATCTTGGTTTTACGACCGTATAAAACTAAACAGAGTAGCTTTGCCATTCCAACCCAATTACATTGTTTTCATAGTCCATCTCAGGCTCCGTTAAAACCTAGCATATTGGAATTGGTGAGATATAAAACTGTACTGCACAGGCGCAACATACCGATGAGAAATGTTAGCTCCTTAACGCAAATCCTAATGAAAATATAGGATTTAAACTTTGGAGAGCAACCATTGATTCCAAAATGATGAAAAACAGCTAAATACTGCACACGCCATCCCAACTTTGCGAGATGTGGAGAAAATCACAGTACTTCACATTGCATACGACCACAAAATGTACCGCTTAACTGCATCCATTCCGCTGGAAACCACAGGGCCAGCTACAAAGGCTGCGAAAAATATCAGGAATTCCTTGGGACCTGTTAGTTCATTCAAACACCTACCAAACAACCATTGCTAGGGATCAGCAACAGCTTTCTATTTTGCAGCAAAACCGGGGCATAAGATCACCAATAACCAATAAAATTATGCGATGGACCGGAGAGAGTTCTACTCCCCAGGTTCAGAATACCGTAACATCGTTGCAATGAATCCCCTAAAGATTCTTATCTGAAATGCCAATGGCATTGCAGGCAAAGCCAAAGAAGTTGAGTTCGTTCCACATAATCAAAATATTGACATTATTCACCTGAGTGAGATCAGGCTCAACCGAGGGAACACAGTCAAAATCTATGGATACGCCTTCTATTCAGAGTTCAAACCATCTCGCAATATTAACAGCGACGGCGGGCGGCTGTTCTAGTGAGAAGGTATCTTAGACACTTTCTACAAAAGGTCATGGAGACGCCCACCATACAAATGGCAACAATAATGGTTGCTACAGGTCTGGGAGACATGAAATTTAGAGCCATTTACTGCCCCTCAAGAAACAGAATTGACGAAAGGCATTTCAATGACATGCTTAGAGCCTACGGACAAAGATACCTAGTTGGCGATAACTGGAATGCGCGCCACTGGCTATGGGGCGATACATATTACTCACTCGGAGGGCGAGAGTTCGCAGATGCCATTTCTACTTGCGGTACTAAGGTTCTTGCTACAGGATCCCCAACAAGGTACACATATATACCCAGTCATACATGCATTGATTTTGCGGTGCATAATGGAATACCAGACTGTCGCGCTAACATTGGCCACAGCTGGGATCTAGAATCTGATCATCTAGCCCTGATTGCCACCGTTATGACTGTTGGGCTGGATGCCAGCTGCAGTCTTCGGCTAGTCAGCGAACTGACCTTCTCGCTTATAGGCAACATTTAGCGAGCTTTTTTCAATTAAACTCTGCCCTGAACTCTGGAGAAGATATCAATATGGAGGTAGATATTCTCACGGAAAATATGCTGCTGCAACATCTCTTAATCCCCTACCAGGTCCCGTTGACTATGGCACCAGGTTAACAAGAGAGTGAAGAGAGCTTCTGGAAAAAAAAGGCGCCTCAGAAGAAGAGCAATTCGATCTCAAGACCCTTGTGACCGAATTCTGTGGAACCGGACAGCAAAATAGCTGAAAAACTATTATTGACTTCGAAGCGACTTTTTTGAGCGAAGACTAGCGGCTATGGACTACACCGTTGAAGCCAACTATTCTCTTTGGTGTATCAAATCGCTTAAAAGACAGCCCTTCAGGCAGGTTTCTGTCCAGTGTCCTGGAGGTGGTCTGGCTAAGAATGAGATGGCAAAGGCTAATGCTTTTGCACACCACTTGGAAGCTCGTTTTACTCACCCTGACTTTGCCACAACGGAATAAGTCGACGAAACCCAAGACAGCCTACAGACACCGCTGCAGATGTCTCTCCCCTTAAAGCCAATAAGGATTGAGGAGTTAGCGGAAATAATTAAGACACTGCCCATAATTAAGGCCCCTGGAATTGACAGGGTTTGCCATGCCACACTTAAAGCCTTACCAACTATGGCGCTTCTTTACATAGCATTAATATTAAATGCTATACTCAGAACACAAGCGTTTCCAAGACAGTGGAAGATGGCAGAAATTCAGATGATTCACAAGCCAGGCAAATCAGAAACTGAATGCGAGTCTTATAGGCCAATTAGTCTCCTACCGTCCTTATCCAAACTATGGGAGAGGCTTGTTGTCAATCAGCTAGGTGAAGTCCTACTTCAAGACAATATATTACCGAATCATCAGTTTGGCTTCAGAAAGGGACACGGAACCGTGGAACAGATCCATAGACTGGCGTTGCACATTTTGCAGGCTTATGATAACCTTGAGTACTGCAATGCAGTATTCATTGACATACAACAGGCATATGATAGAGTGTGGCATGATGGACTTTTGTTTAAATTAAAGCAATACTTGCCAGAACCCTACTATGATCTCCTAAGAGAATATCTGGCACAGCGAAAGTTTAAGGTTAAGGTCAGGGACACTTACTCGGCCCCCATCAAATGAAAGCTGGAGTACCTCAAGGCAATGTGCTTGGCCCAATGCTGTATTCCATATATATATAGAGGATCTACCTTGTCCCAACGATCAACATATGGATGCCCCCAGCAAAGCTGTACTTGCTCTACTCTAAATGCCGAAATGCAGCTGCAAATGGGTTCATTGGCAGCCTGGTGCAAGAGATGGAATTTAAAGGTCAATCCCTTGAAGACTACCAATCCTTGCTTCACTTTAAAACACTAGTTGACCATACAATTGGAAGGAGTCACTCTGAACCAACCCTCACAGGCAAAATATCTCGGCATAACACTGGATAAGCGACTTACCACACTTGAAAGCCACTTACAAAAAATTTGCCCAGCGAATGCAGCAACTACGGTGGCTAATAAACAGAAAAAGCACCATGTCACTAAAGGCCAAAAGAGCTGTATGTCTGCATTGTATTACTCCGATATGGCTATACGGTATTCAAATATGGAGGATTGCGACAAAATCAAACTATAAACGCTTTCAGGTTCCTTCATCGTGACCTCAACCTGCATACAGTAGAAGAACAAATAGGAAGACACACCAGCAGATACAGTGATAGGTTGCTAAGACAGCGCAGTATACTTGTGAGACACCTACTCTCCAACAGACCTCTAAGACGGCTAAAGAGTATGGGGTTTGCCAAGACAGTTGGTGAACCGTAAAGCCCCAAGTGTATATAAATAGCTATAATAGTTGTCATACTAATTAGTACATAATAAGTCCTCATACTCAAAGCATGAGGTTTGTCTTTTCTTTTTTATGTAATTGAGATTGTTAAGATACTTTTCTGTTTTGTACCGCTTCAACTCTAATAAATAAAAAAAAACATTCCTGAGATTCGGTAAAAGTTTTACCAAGTTTAAACAAAACTGAATATTTTTTCTTTGCGTTCACTTCCACTTTTCCAAATGCCATGAAATTCTAAAGGGAATGTCAATGAAAGGTGTCCCTTTCCAACGCAGGTCCTTACCAAAGGGGTGGCGTAAGCTAGACCGCTAACCTATCTAGACGTTTTTCAAAGCAATATCAAACCCAATTAGACACACCTTTGTTTTGAATCCGTAGCATAATTTCGCAGGCAGCCACTGCACATTGGGATGAAATGCCTTTATTTTGGCCACAACTAAAAAAGTTCGTGTTAATATATCAATAATGTTACAATTATTTCAAGCTAAGAAAAGTCCCTAGACATCGAAAATATTTAATTGGTATTTTATTGTGCAGCCCTTGTCTTCCACCAGCCCTTGAAAGTCAGCTGTTCTTGCCACGTGGTGCTTGCAAGCTTGCTGATTAGACAAGTTTCTTAACTTTGGCGTTCTCGTATTTTTAAACAGTTTGACCAACTAAAATACCTTAAAATGGAAAATGTTTCGCATGGTATGTAGAAAATATGTGTGTAAGTGTTTAATTATATGTGCTTTTGTGTTGTCATGTTTTTAATTAAATACGTAAACAGTAGTTTTGTTGATTCTAACCTTAAAATATTTGTGTTTCGTGGAGCATATCTAGCAAGATACAACAGGATTCAAATAACAACTTATGTGGTAGTATGTGTTATTATGTGTATATTCAGATAGCATTTAATTAATTAGCGGGAATTGGCGGGGGGGTTAAATATTTCAATAGATGCGAGCAAGGTTGCTATTCGTCGAGGTGACTTACTAGAAGTTTGGCTGGATAAAAATCGCAATGTCAACGCTACTTTTGACTGGGTTTGCGTCGAAGTAATTCCAAATGATTTTTCGGAAAACGATTTGGAGGTGATTAAAAACAAAATAAAAAACTTTATTGTTCAAATTAAGAGACTGCTGAACAAAGCACACCGAAATATTCGTCGCTTCAAAGAAAATAATGCTAGCTGGCTTGCATCGGAGCTAATATTTTATTCAAAAGATGATTGTAATCATAATCTTGGTGGACGACCTCGGGTCTCTTATGACGAAGGAAGTTTACGGCATAAAAGAAGATTTGCTTCCAAACTTGCAAAGGAAAATTCAACACTTCTACTTATTGAAGCAGCTGCTATGTCTGCTAAGAAGGAAAAAAACAAAGATATTTCTCACATTTTAAATACGACAATAAATTGTCCTGACAATTCAAAATTAAGTCAACAACTTTCATTGAAAGAGCCTATACCATTATCACCTGATGAGGCCTTAGCATTTATTATAGAAAACTCGTTTTCCAAGCAGCAATATATTAACATACGCTTAAAGAGTATCGAAAAAAACTGCTATATATATCCAAGCTATGAAAAGGTGAGAGAAGCTAAAGCAAAGTGTCGGCCTATGGATATAAGCGTATCAGATACTGTTGCCGAAGTGCCAATGCAGAACTTACTGAACCATACTGCATCTCGGATCCTTTTATATCAAAAGCCAGTTTTCCAACAATTTCTTGATATAAGTAAAGTAAAGCTTATAGTAAGCTATGGTTTTGACGGTTCAACCGGACAGAGCATTTATAAGCAAAGGTTTAATGAACGCGAACCCAGTTGCCTGGACCAATCTTTATTTGTCACTACAATAATTCCCCTTCAAATGGTGGATCAAAATGGGAGAATTATTTCCGTTAAATATTGCAGGCCGCTAAAAATTGAGTTTGCGAAAGAAAGTCTGAATTCCAAATTTCTTTTGGATTCGCAAATAAAAGACTTAAAGCCATTTGTGTATGAGGCGGAACAATTGAGAGTGGAAGTTCGATTCGACGTACACATGACGCTCATCGATGGAAAGGTGTTGAATACATTAACGGGCACTAATTCAACACAATCCTGTCCAATTTGTGGTGCCAGTCCAAAGGACTTTTTAAAAGAAACAGAGGTTAACAGTCAAAAGTTCAAGCCTAAACCCAATTCCTGTCAGTACGGTGTTAGTCCTCTCCACGCATGGATTAGGTTTTTGGAATTCGTTCTCAACATCTCATATCGTGTTAGTATTCAAAAGTGGAGAATTAGTACGGACTCTGACAAAGAAATAATGATGGTACGCAAGAAGGACATTGAGCGAAAACTTTGGTCTCAAATGGGGTTACATATTAACAAACCAAGTCAGAATGGTTCTGGAAATTCCAACGATGGCAATAAGGCACGAAGAGCATTTTCGGACGTTAAATTATTTGCCTCAATATTAGAACTGGATGAAGAGGTTTTAAACAAACTACATATCATTTTAATAGTTTTATCATGCGAATATGACGTTTGTTTAAATAAGTTTAAGAAATTTTGTGAAGAAACGCTTCGTTTGCATTTAATTAAATATCCGTGGTATCCAATGACCGCTACGGTCCACAAAATTTTAGTTCATGGTCCACAAATAATTGAATCATCTGTACTTCCTGTTGGTTGCTTAGGCGAAAACGCATCTGAGGCTCGCAACAAATATTATAAGCGTGATAGGATTTTGCATGCCAGGAAAAATAGCCGAGTGAACAATTTAACCGACGTATTTCACCGAGCTTTGGATTCTTCTGATCCTTACTTATCAAGCATCGCTCCAAAAAACAGTTCAAAATCACACTCATTGCCAAGTGAAGTTATTGCACTTTTAGTTTCTCCAAAACCGGAAGATGCAGCCCAAGTATATAGTGTTGTAGACGAGTTTACAACTATACCATATTTTGATTTTGATTTAGAAGAAGAACGTTTATATTAATACAAGTTTATGTACTTATTTTTAAGTTTTCGTTAATTAAGCTATGTTATAATATGCAAAAATATTAAAATATAACAATTTTCTAACAATTGTGGATAAAAAAAATGAAGAAAAAAATATAACAACATATGAATTTTATATATACTGCAGTTCTATTATGTGGGCGGCAAGAAAGGCAAAGTTGCAGTGTAAAAAAAAAAAATTCGAAATTCACAAATAATATAAGCAGCAAATTCTCCAAGTTTCAACTTTCTAGCTTTAAAATTACGGTTATGGCCAAAATAAAGGCATTTCATCCCACTGTGCACTGTTTTGCGGATATGCATCTGCATAATGTCTCCCCCGGAGCGTGCAAATGCAATGTTGTTGATTTCATTAGGAACTACATTCAAATTTAGTATTCAATATATAAGACTTATATATAATATTTTGGACCGATCGAGCCCAACTATAATTTTTTATTCAGTTACTATATTTTAATCGAGGATATAAAAATGTTGCCCTAATTTTGCAAATTTGGCCCAGTGCGCAGCGCAACGTTGTGACGAATAGTCAGAGGATGTGGGTGAAGGACATGTTTTGATTGGAGGTGGAGCTTTCAATAACGAATAGTCATGCCCACTTGACCCTTCCGCACTCATTTCGCCGTCGCCTGCCGCTTTGAGCACAGAATGATAAAGTTAAATGGCAGAAAATGAGATTTTCGTTGATTTTTTTTCGCATTAAATATGAATTTCATTTACGGAAGAGAACTAGCGACTTCGCTAGCACATCCACACACTCACATTTAGCGCGAGGACATGTGCCATCCGCCGCTCTCATCGCCACTTATACACGTATGGATGTAGCCCATCGCATCTGCTTTGAGCGTGTTTACCAGGCTTACGGAACGAAACGAAATGATGAAAGTTTAAATAGCCAAAAGTTGAAATATTCAATTCAATACGCCATCAGCAGTCGATAGCCAAACGGCGCAATCGACGAATGAACCAACACCACACCACACCCCCTAGGCCCATTGCACTAATCGAGCGCCTGGTGCGCAGAGCCCGGACATTGAAATATGAATATGGTCGGGCGGTAAGCCTTCCGTTTTGATTTTGGTTAAAAACTTTTGCAATATTCACTTCAGAATTAAGTACTTGCGTATTTTCGCTAAACTGATTCCAAGCCTGGCCTGATAGGAACAGCAACAAAAACTGCAGTAACAATGCCGCCATCGACAGCCCGCACATAAGCAAATATGTACATATTTACACGTACGTGTACATACATACTATGTACATATATATATGTACAAATGCATATGTATAAATTGTAGGTTTAATATTTGGGCCATTAGCTCGATGCAGTTTTGCCACTTTCTGAATTCGAACTCGGTCGACTGCACTTGCCATATTTGCTGATTCGCCCACGTGAAGTCACCCAAACGCCCAACCTGAATCTGAGTCCGAACTACCATTTCATGCCAAATTGTACTCGTAAAACAAATGTGTACAATATAAGCATTTTGTGATTTGGGCCAAAACGGGCGTTCCATGAGTTAAATTTTAAAAAAATGGCAACGAAGTTTTATTATTATTTACACGCACCTTAAAATAGATTGTATTCATCCTTAACGAGTCTATGTGAAATACTATATACATATAAGTAATGGAAAGAAGTTCTCTGTAGGAAAGGTGTTTGAATAAAACATACCCAGTGGGTGTGGTAGAAATATTGCGAGAGTCTTGCTGGCACCTAAAAATAAGAGTACGCATTTTTTATCCTATTAAAGGCTTTGAGTTCGTATCTCAATGAGAAATTTAATTCAATTTTTTATTTTTGGGGAAAAAGGTGTTTATTATTGTTATTAACCCTCAACGTTTTAGGTAAATAGGCTTACTATGCCATGGGGTATTTGTGGTAAAGTTGGTCAATTAAAAATGAGAGTACGAGTCCCATTGCTATCAAAAAAAAATAAAACTCGCTGCAGTCGAGTGTACTCAACTTTGAGATACTTGTACCCTGTACCATTTTGAACGTAAATTAGCAAGAAATGATTTAAGACTCACCAAGACCTATGTTATTTTCCAACGTCCTATCTATTTTAAGACCAAAATTCATACCAATGTGTTTAGCGGTTTAGGCGTGATACGCCATTGTTTATATGTCTGTCTAAATGCCACCTAATACACTTTAAATTAGTGTTTAAGGGATGAAGTATTTTCCAAAATAACATTTTCTTCAAAATATATTTGTATTGAGATAAAAATATGTAGGAAGCCATTCCATCTACTACAAACAGCTAATAGTTACAGCTGTCCCACTTTTTGCGACATACCGCAACGTTAAGTTTAAGAGGTCCTGTACCAGTACAGGTCGCCTAACAAACACATTAAATGTTTTACTAGCTTATGACCAAGCAGTGCAAAAAAAAGTAGGAAAAAAATAAGAAAAATGGTACTGACGAAAAGTATTTTGCTCTTCTCACTTCTCACTGTACGAATAAGAAAAGTTAGGACGGAAGTATCATAGGTCGTTCAAATTCAATTGCTTATAAAATCCTCATTTATTATTCGATTTTGATGAACTTTTGAATACCTTCGATAAAATCGGCAAAAAACTAATCGGTCTATAGAATGCTGCACTGGAAGTAAAGCAGGCCAATTGTGTACCAAGACGTACTGCGGTGGTTAGTTCTTGCGTTACTGAAAAAAGAGCTCTGGATAAAAATCGGATGTTTGCTTTCACAGCTCTGATAAGACGCTGGAAGTAAAGCAGGCCAATTGTGTACCAAGACGTACTGCGGTGGTTAGTTCTTGCGTTACTGAAAAAAGAGCTCTGGATAAAAATCGGATGTTTGCTTTCACAGCTCTGATAAGACGCTTGAGATTACAGATTTTTAAATTACCGATCTTCTACCACTAAATCTCTTCACACTCACTACTCATTTCTATCACTATCCATTTATACAAGTATGTAAACTGGTCGTTCAAAATTCCAAAAAGAAGACTAGTTTGCTAACCAGATAAAGCTAGATACCGGCGAAGTCATGCACGAAGTGGTGATCACGACTGACTACCTCTCAAGCGAACCTTTGTAGCTAGAGCTAGGCAAGATGTAATTGATATCACCTTCTGCAACGCTCGTAAGTTTAATTTTGTTAATAATTGGAGAGTATCAGATGAACTATCTATCTATATCGGATCATTGGATCATACTACTCGATATAGCAATTGTGAAATTTACGAAAGTCATCTAAAGCGTTTAAAGAGTTAAAGATGATTTAGAAAGTCAACTCACCACTAACAAAACTAATGGATGATGGCAGCAGTCATTGATGTTTACCATCAAAGCTGCAAACAAAAATGTTAATTCTTTCGAAGACACTCCTTGGATGCACAAATGCTTAGAATACCTTTGGAAAGTAGTGCGGAACTTCTTTAAAAAACCAGACGCTCAACATTCAAAACAAACATATGGAAGGCACAACAAAAAAATGTTCATAAACTGTGCCGCAATATTGCGGACACCATAAAGATGGACTATTAGTTGTGCCTAACCTTACAGATTCCCCGGTCCAGTATTAAAAATGTTTAGAAGTAGCCGGATTAATACTCTTCGGCTATATACTCATTCAACCTATTCAAGCTGAACACATTAGGACTAAATGGATGACATAGGACTTGATGGAAGAACCACTGCACCGAAATCACCATGCGTATAGATCTGACGAACGAAGGTTCTTTTGACAACATACAAAAGTGGTAAAGGCTCTTAACAAGTGAAATATAGATCCTTCTCTTATGAGATGGCCAGCGCAACTCTAGACTCAATGTTAATGTTCTCGGTCTTGCGATTAAAACCACAAAAGGATGGCCACAGAGGAGCATAATATCCCCTCTTCGATGGAGACTTGTCATAGACGAATTTTTAGACTCCCTAACAGATGACGGCATCGAGCGCCAAGGATATGTTCATGATATATGTAGTAATTATCTGCAGAGACTAGTGCGAAGATACTTTATGCGATCAAATCTAACGAACTTGGTGCTCCAAAGTAGGACTCAGTATCAACCCAGCTTAAACTACAACTGTTGCTTTTTCTAAATATAAATTGATATCACTCAAACCAACCAGATGAGTGGCATGTTGATAGAATTTTCCAAAAAGATAAAATACATGGGGATTCACGTAGAACACAGTATGAAGAAAACCTGTATGGTTTAATTACTTGCTGTCATTGCTGGGAAGAGTTGAGGGTATGGCAAATATAATTCAGAGGTTAGCTTGTATGCATAAACTAAATACCCTCTGAAGATTTAATATATATGTATAGAGATATACTGGGTTCAAGGTGATGGAGGTATTCCACGAAATGAATAAGCAGATAATTTGTGATAACCACAAGCAGCCTCTCTCTTCACGGGTCCGGAAAAAATTACGTATGTCAGTATAGAGATAACGTCCCTCTAAGCCTAAATCCAAAATGGGATAATAAATGACGGTAAGCAATTGAATTTGAACGACCTATGCTTTCTATGCTTCCGTCCACCATTTTTCTTTTCATACAGTGAGAAGTGGGAGAGCAAAATACTTTTCGTCGGTACCATTTTTTATTAATATCCTACCTTTTTGTTTTGCACTGCTTGGTGCATAAGCTAAGGAAACATTTAATGTATTTTTCAGGAAAGGATTTATATCTTTAATAGGTTTGGAAATTCGTGCAGCGACCTGTACTGGTACAGAGCCTCTTACAGTCGGTTACGCCCGACTGTAATTTCTTGTTTCTTCTTAGCTTTCGTAATTTTGCTATGAATTTTGTATACCCTGTACCCATAGGGGTAAAAAGTTCAAATGTAAGAGGCAGAGGACGGCGAATTAAAGTTTATATATGGTTGATCCAGATAAAAATCGTGTCGATATAGACTTGTCCGGTTTATCTGGATGTCCGTATGAACAACAAGATATAGAAGATTTCGAAAAATAGGACCTTTAGGTTTGGATATTTGGTCTCTAATATTCCTTTTTCAGATAGCTTGTATTCCATGAATGTGCCAAGAGTATAAGTTATCTGAAAAGGCTTTCTTTTTTACAGTCCTCGAGCGTTCGATGTTCATATGGACAGGCAAACAAACGGACATGTCTATATCGAATTGACTTTTGAAGCTGATCAAGAATATATATTCTGTATGAGTTCGTTCCCGCCGCCATATTTATGATTTGACTTACATTTCAATACACTCTAATACCTTACGGGTGCAAAGTATAAAAGTACTAAGCGGTTTCTTCACAGCTACTTATTGAAATCGGAACTTTATTGTGTTTTTCCCTATATTTAGAACGTTGGTGATTCGATTTTTTTTGATTCGGTAAGACCTTTTCTAAAGTAGAAGTTTATAACACGCCTCGATCGGACTTTAATGCTCGCGCTGCAGCCAATTTGTTGTGGACTTTCGTCACTTCGCCATCTTCAGCTATTTCACTCGTACTTATGGGTTTCCACCTCATTCTTCTGCTTGGGTTTAAGATTTTTCTATCGATACTTAATACAGTAGCTGCAGAAATCTTTTAGGCAAAATGTACTGCCGCACTAACAGATCTACATATACAATGCAATAATTATTAGAAAATACGTCTTATACGAATAATAATAATTATCAGATATTTGCAACAAACAATAACATTTCTATAGCGTCCGGCTCGGTTCGTTGGTATTACTTTTCAAATTAGTGAAAGCTTCATTACTACCAACAGAAAATTCTCATGCGGCAGCACATCCTGAAAACAAAGCCAGTAAGGGAGCGCGGGAGAAAAAGCCTCCCACAAGCCTTTGCTTCATTGTGTGAGCCTTATGTGCACGCAAACATACAAACTTCGACTCATATACGCTGAAATGGATCCAGTCATGGTCGCCATTTAAAATATTCAGCCGCAGAGCTCAGCTGTGTATTTAACGAGAACGAAGGCAAAACCAAATTGCGTAACTAACATTTATCACGCTGATGTCGAAAGCTGAATTTGCACAGCGCTTCCCTGCTCTATGCGACTTTTTCCACCCACAATCAACTACATCATATTTGAAGTTTGAAAATTGTTATTAAGTTTCACCAATTTTCTATGACTGCATGGTCCATATGGACAGACATCGCAACCAACTATCAACTGTGGAATTGTTTTTTCGGTTTTGCCTTGCCGGATGTGGCGCTTGGACATTGACTTCAGTAGTCAAAATGGCATTTGTGGACATACAGTACCTACTACATATTTCAGTTTCGCCAAAGAAGTAATGCAAAAATAACTCCCATCGTTTATTTGCTTCACCGTCGCGATTGAGCTGGTTTTTGAGTTGTGCAAATGGCTTTGAATGTAAATGTGCATTCAAAATGACTAACGCCACAAAATTCATTAATTAATTTTTTGTTTTAATATTTGTGAAATTTTTAGTAGATTAGGTAAAAAAAGTGCTAGTTCTGGGTGGTAAGTTTCGTGGTTAATGTGTCAAACTTTGTACAAAATATCTCATTTCGTATGTCGATAAAAATAAAATGTCTCATTTCATTTTGGACCCTAATCGGTTTATGGGGATGCTTTTAAATTATGCCTGCACATGTGTATGTGGTCTAATGACAATATAATCTGTGCTAATATATATCATGCTAACATTTTTTGAATATAGGGACAATCTCTGCCAATCTCTTTCAATCTAAAAGCACTTTTACAAATAAAAACCCCAAATATCTTTCAGCAATGGATTCATATTAAAAATTATTTAAATTTGTAATATCTTAAACTTTTCTCTTCTTTAACTATTTGACGAAACATTTGAAACTCAGGTAAAGCGGGAGAAAATAAAAAGAAAATAAAATTCAAGTAAATAAATATTATAGACATATATTAAACACTATTTACTAATGTACTAGACGCTTTTATAGGTAAGCACCGCCCATTGTTTTAGTCATTTTTATTTCTTCCGATTGCCTTGCCAAGCAGTTGCTGATAAATGTCTTATTTCAAACTACCAATGTCGTTTAGTGACCATTATTATAAAACTTGAATTCTATAGAAAATAATTAATTTGAAAAATTCAATGCCCATAAAATTTAATTTTATAAAATAGTAATATTTCCACCATACAAAATTTAAGTTTGAATGGTGGTGCAGGATGTATCAAATTCGAGTACACTCGACTGCAGCGTTTTTAGGCCCTGTACCGAAGGTACAAGAGCCTATTGGGTTTGTGCAAATGTATGTAACAGGTAGAAATAATGGTCGGAGACCCCCCAAAGTTACCACCATTATGGTCAGGAATGAAAGAGGAGTCGATATAGCCATGTCCGTCTGTCCGTCCGTCCGTCTGTATGAACGAAAGGATCTCGGAAACGGTAATAGATAGAGACTTCGTGTTTTTTGCATTCGACTAGGATTGCTCCGGAATTTCACAAGTTTATTTTGAAATTTTGCCATGTTTGTTAGGCGACCTGAACTGGTACAGGGCCTCTTACAGTCGGTTACGCCCGACTGTATTTCCTTACTTGTTTCTGACTATTTTTATGTATTTGTTAAATTTTTTATTGGTTTATTTTTTAAATTAAATTTCAAAAATTATTATAATATATTAAATTAAATTAATTTAAAAAAAACATAGTAAAGCTAACAATTTACAATTTGATTTATCTATTTTTATTATTATTTATAATTTTTAACATATTTGTATCAGAGTATATTGGGTTTGTTGAATCAACAAATGTTAGTTCGTCTCTAATTGTAAGTAATAAAGATTTTTTCCAAGAGAAAATTTTTAAAAATGCTGAACTCATGATATAAGACTCTTTATTACCCATTCTACTAAAATTTTAAATTCAAATGCAAATTGAATTTGGGAACTGAGAACATAAAGTACTTGAGTCGTTGTCTTTCTAACTTGTGTGTGGCTTCTAGTTATAAAATATTTACAAAACTTTAAATCTAATATCTCTTAGATTCGGGGAAGAGGGCGCATTTTTACACAGACTGACAGATGGAAATAGTTAAACGATTTCTCTTGTTACGTTGACCACCAATATATACACTATTTGGCTGTTCCTTGCTTCATTTGAATATATTATATACATAATTCATATCACACGGACTATTTTGGTTAATCCAATGTTATTTCTTGGAGCTTGTTCGAATAGTTTCTCTTGAGGATGTAAATCGTTGACCTCTAATCCTTGAAATGCAATAATAAGATAACAAGATAATATAAAGGGCTATACATAGTACTACTGGGCAAGTTACTTTTGGTGTTGGAGCAGGAATAGGAGAATCTCAATAACTTGAACAGACTCTCAATAATAATAATAGGCTCAACTCCATATGCGGGGATGGCACTAAACTAATCCGGCCTTTCTAGCTTTCATTGAATGTTTGAACGAGCGGCGTGCACTACGCTGAGCCTAGTGCGTACCTTGGCTGTGACAAGATAGTGCTCCGAGTCAATATTGGGACCACGTAACGTTTGCACGTCCAACACGCTCGATGCGTGCCTACCGTCAATAAAAACATGATCAATTTGGTTGCGTGTTATTTAATCTGGACTCAGCCATGTAACCTTGTGGAGGTGTTGAAATGTGGTACTATTAACTACCATGTTCCAGCCTGTGGCGAAACCGATTAGCCTCTCTCCATTATTGGATGTGCTGTCGTGAAGGCTAAATTTTCCGACGGTTAGGCCAAAGATTCGTTCCTTCCTAATCTTTGCGTTGAATCGCCAAGCACGATTTTGACATCGTGTTTGGGACAGCGCTCGTACAGACGTTCCAAGAGCTCATATAACTCATCTTTAGCATCGTCATCTTTCTCTTCCGTCGGCTATACGCGGCTACTTAGTTTCCTACTCACCACGAAACCACATCCAAATTCGTGCTTACTCGCATGGCAGCTGTAGTAGATGTCACAGGATGGTTTTTTAGAGCAACCCTGTCCGATCCATCGGATCTCTTGGACAGTGGTGGGTCAAAAGCCGAGCGCACCAACCCCTAATTAAGAGGAGGAGTGGGGGGATGGGCGTTTCACCTTTTCATGTTAGCTCACCTCTAAACTGGTGTTCAGAGGCTACGTGTCCTTGCGGACGTGTGAGTTGCTTGGACCGTTCGACACAAGAATCATTGTTGACCATTGCCAAGTGAATGGCAGTCAACAACTTTTCTCAATATGTGAACTTGAGTTTAAAATGTTGTAGGTTGCCTTATTATAGATGAAGTCCTTGCATATCAGTTGATTCGATTCCTAATAAACACACTGCAACTCTTTGAATCCTTATGAGATGCAGAGATGGAATACATGATGATGGTATCGCAAGAAGTAAGATCATATCATAGTTTTAATCAAAACCAGAAGGGGGTGATGCCCCGTCATATCTTTGCTTACATTTGAGGTATGGGCATGAACTTTGGTATAGAATGTATACTATACAGGTTCATGGGATCAGGAGTGGGCAGAACCATTGGAAAAGTGAGGACTGTGTAGCTGTTTATAAAGAGCATACATAGATTTATAGGTACAACATTTATTAAGACATCGTATGAAGAGTAGAACAAGCAAACTAGGAAGAACTGTTTAGAATTCCGCCTCTGATACGCATCATCACTTTTTTACAAATCGATATGAACAATAAATACGGCATAATTTAGCACAATTTCAACTAAGGTACGCCTTGTATGCGCTATTCGAGTTCAACTTTCCAGCAACCGGGTTTTGTTTTTATGAATTGCCTGTTCCTGGAACCGAAACAGTAATATCAAAAAGAATTATTAGTCTAAGATAAGCAATTTCGAATTTTTTCTTGTTTTAACCTTTCATTATCCGCTAATTATACCCACTTATTATTATTCACAGAGGATAATGGGGTTAACATAAATTATATTTGCCTCCGTAAAATGTCCTGTAAGCGAACAACTTATAATTCATTTTTTTTTCATGTACGAGTATTTGCGAGATGTGTAAACAATACACGAACTATTCGGTAATTACTTTTCATTTGGGATGAGACTTTTGAGCTGCTGTGCATCTTTCCATACTGCTGCATAAACTTGAAAAAGCTATTTAAATTAAAGAAAATAATGTGAGCTGCGTTTTATGTATTGAGGTGCACAAAGAAGAATGGCTGAACTGAAATTAAATACATATTTGATTTTCTCACAATGCTGCACATTCATATGCAAAGACGACTCGCTCCGGCATTAAAATGCTTCACAGTCAGCGTTCGAAGCAGAGCCAAAAGAAACGAATCAGGGTACACATGTTCATGCTTACAAGCCTTCATACTCGTGTACACATATAGAATAAGTTGCTTTTGCTATGGGCCACTGCCACCGTAACCAGGCTGGATAGTAAACAGCTGCTCACTTGCCGTTCACTTGTCTGATGCACTTTCCGGAGTTGTTAACTTGTGAAGCGAAGCGGAAGGACGCAATCCGAAACATGCCGAGATGATGTTGATGCTGATGCTGATGCGCTGCACGCTCCGACGTATCTCAAACGCACACGAGATCCAACAGCGTTCATGGACATCAACGCAGGTTCGTCCGCAAATATCCTGCCATTATATTAAACTAAAAAAGCAGATTTACAACAATCAGGCCCAAGGACCAAGTAGGCGGCGGTAATGTTGCTTTGCATGAACTAACGATAAAGATGACGGCAATGACGACGCCCGTATTCAGCAGAAAATGCTCCGTACTTTAGTTGGTCCACATTTCATCACTTTGCCGTGTTGCGTTGCGTTGAGTTGTGGTGTGCTGCCTAGAGTAGAGCTGAGCGAAGTGTGTAGTCTGTGCCGCCCGGCTTGTGGGTGCGCCATCATTGACTGCATGGCTGTGCATCGAATCGTGCTCTACCCACTCAGCTTTACACCTTCCACCTTGCTTGTTGCTCATAGCCGTGAGCCCGCTGCCTCTCGCTTGAGTGACCATTAATCCCTTCAAAGCAGCATCAGACGCCTTGTTCGGCTGCCTATTTGCTCATTTGCATCTTACCTCGCTCCAAATATTCCCAGTGCACTTGAATCAAATTTTCTGATTAACATTTTACATTTTGTCTCTGCATGGCCATCATATTCAATCTCATCCGTCTTTTTCTGTCTCACCTCTCTAGCCACAATTGCATTCCAGACCCAATTCATTACCGAACAAGTTGCAAAAGAATCTTTTCTATAGTTGAGAAGAGTTCGCTGCGAGCTGCATTGTTTCCATTCTACGGAAATTTAGTTTGCTTAAACAATGTTCAGGGTGCTGCTCTGCCCTTCTTCTCTGAAGATGTATATATTCAGCCGCCAACCCACTTTGTTGTTCCAAGACAAGTTGTTTAGCCATGTTATTATCAAAAGTTCATTCTTTCACTTTTAACCAAAAGGATTGTGCTCAGCATTGTAGGTGCACAGTTGAACATGCGCCGGCTCGTCCTTTCGTTTGCCCGCAGAGGTTCCTTAATTATTCCAAAATGTTTAGCAACAAACATTAAATAATGCATTGAATAGAGAAGAGCGAGTGAATGTTATTACGGCTATTAAATTGCGAGTGGCTACTCACTCCAGTACCACTGTCACGGCCAAGTTGTGGATAGGTTTATCGAAGAGATTAAAAATGGATTTGAATTTTTGAACACTGCACCATTAAAGCGTTTCAATTTTTAACAAAAATCAATGCATTGAAAAAACCATTGAAAGAAAATCTGTTTAATTTATGCAGTGAACACGAAAAGGGAGTGGCGTGCCTGGAAAAACAAAAAAATATCTGCAAAATGCGTCGAACACGCCAACGTATGTAGCTTTTATTGAACACTGTTTGGGCCTGACAATCAAACATGCACCATCGAAATACAGAGAAAAAATTTGCTTTGGTGAAACCGAAGCTTTAAAACTCTTTACACGAATATTAACACAAAAATACTGTTGTCTTTTTTAAGGCTAAATTGAAAATTTGAATCCTTTGTTCGGTATTTCAAATAGCTTGTTCAAGGATGCGAAAGTTTTAACTGCAAAAAATAAAAAAAAAAACACACAAAGTGAACGGCGAGTTTGTAAGGGGTTACACCCCTTAGAGTGCGCAGCACACTGTCAGCAACATCTAACATGTTTGTGAAATTGAAATCGAAAAAAAGGGGATAGCTTCTTTATTTGTGCGTTTGAATGAAGTTATACTGTTTCACGTTAATAATTTTATAATTTAGAGCGGAATTATGCCAAAGATAGCGAAATTTCGAATTGAAAAAATAAAAGTTTTCCCTGCTTACTATTAGTGCTCGAGTTGCAGGCACACTAAAATGGGCTTCGTCACTTGCGTAGATACCAGCTCGCTGTGGCACAACTTTATAGTATTGCAGTCGTATATGGCCGACTTCGAGTTTCCTTGTACCTTGACTAGCGGTCTTTATTTGAATAATATGGGACCTATAATCCATATTGATCGGATCAGGACCTTAGTATACTTTATTAGGATTCGGTTTAGTTATACAAAATTTTGTATTTCTTACTTAATAACAAAAATGTGTAAAAATAAATACAAAAATTTTAGAAGTTAATTTTTTTTGGTATTAAAGATCTCGTTGTTCAGACAGATGATATCAACACATTTTCACCGGTGATCAAGAATAAATATGGTCAGTTGGCGTAGTGGCTGAACTTAAGTCGCGCGAATAAGTAGCCAATTGCGTATCATCTTATACCTAAAGAGAAAAATTTAAAACTTATAGAACAATACTGATAAACAAACGGGTACATCAACTGATGCACTGGGAGAGGCAATATTGCCATATTGTTGTCTGTTTATGTGTCAAATATACACACTACACACACACACAGATTCCAAAGGATCTGGTCCCACAGTTCTCATTAAAACTTACTAAAAATCTGTCTGTAAACTCTCTAGAAACATCATTCGTTCAGAATTCCCAAGTTGGTACGGTTTGCCAATTTTCAAAACGAACTGTCATACAAACACAAAGTCAAATTCTTATTTTTAGTACTGAAAAAAATAAAGTGGTGTCACGGAACACCTGAAAATAATGTAAATGCTCTAATATTACGACTTTGGTTTTTCTCTAATATTAGGGGGCGAAGCACAGCTCATTTTTTTAAATTTTTTTAAGCGAGAAACTTTATATCAGTGGACAATCTTTTAACACAATCTTTTAAACGATCGGTAGATTAATTATTTTTATTGGCGTATAATTTCTTGTGATCCCATTAACATTTGTCAAACACGCTGCGTTATGAAATCTTTTTTGAAAGAATTCAAACATTATAGAGCAAAACGCTGTTCTGCGAGAAAACCGGAGGTGTCCGAAGGAGATAGACGAGTAATTTTGAATAAAAACGAGCAATTCAACACCATCAATCAAACAACTTGCTACACTTAGCAGATCCTTCATATTCCATATGAACTGTTCTATCAGGGTTTTTTTCACGGAAATTTCTGTGGAAGATCCGTAATGATGTGGACGTTTATTGGATACCTGGTACTCTGCCACTGCGTTTCGTATCCTACAGTATTTGTGGAGGTTGTGAATCACAATCTGCTCCCATTTTCAACCGATAAAAAGGAGCAGCCACACATTTATATGCGTGACAACACCCAATTTTATACAAGTCGTTAGACGAGAGCATATTTCAGAGCATGTTCAGCAGATATTATGGACTGGCCAGCCTGATCACCATACCTTACTCCCATTAAGAATTTGTGGGGCATACTAGGCAGTCGTATGTATGCCAAGAATGAAAAATTATAAGGTGTTCGCGAGTTAAAACTTGTCATTTTGTATGAATGACAAAAAAATGGACTTTACCCTCATTTTAAATTTTATAAATTCAATGAGAATATAATTTTGTAGTTGGAAAATATGCTCAAAGAGCATGTTTAATCATCATTATATAATTATTTAGCATGCAATGTTTTAATATTAATTTAAATTTGATCAAGATTAGTTAATGTCCGCTAGATAATCACCTATTTTGGTTTTTAATTAATACGCTAAAAAAAAATATTTAAAATAAAAAAAAAGTTGTACTATTTAATATTTACTTACTTACTTATATGGCCGTCAACCGTCTACCGGTCATGGTCGCGTCTAGGACAGCGCGCCAGCCTCCACAGTCTAGTGCGCGCTGGCGCCAGTCGTTTTGAATGCCAAGTACGGAGAGAGAGAGAGAGAGAGTGCCCGGTCGTCCTCTATTTCGGCGTCCACCAATCAAGTTTGGGCCCACCATGTAAGCCATGCATGCTGGAGCTCTTTCATGCATGCGAATGAGGTGCCCAGCCCAGTGCAGCCGCTGGAATTTTATGCGCTGGACTATGTCAACCTTATCGAATAGCTCGTACAGCTCGCGGTTCATATGGGACCTAACCACGTCGCTGACTCTCGAGGACTTTCAACGCTGTCTTATCCGTGCCTCTGCGCCATACAATAGGACCGGGAGTATCAGCGTCTTATAGATCTTTATTTTCGTCTTTCGAGAGGGCATTACTTTTCATTTGCTTGCTCAGCCCAAAAAAGCATATGTTTGAAAGCGTGATTCTTCGCCTGATCTCCAGGCTAACGTTGTTGTTGCTGGTTATTTCTGTTCCAAGATAGACGAAGTTTCCTACAACACCGAAGTTGAAATTCTCCATCGTCACTGACCGTCCAAGACGCGATGACGGAGCGCGAGAAGACACAAAGTACTTCGTCTTGTCCTCATTCACCGCTAGAGCCATGAGCCGAGACTGTTTTTAAATTTCCGAGAACGCCTTGCTGACTCGCAGTTCCTGCGTACCGATGATATCGATGTCATCGGCGTAATGCAACCTTACTTCCCTTAGGTAGATCGAGCCCGACATACTCTGGCGCATGATTTATTCCATCAGAAGATTGAAAAAATCGCACGACAGAGCATCGCCCTGCCTGAAACTTCTCTTGGTATCAAAGGGTTCGGAGAACACTGAGATTCCAGTCATTGGGTATGCGTTCATCGGACCATATCTTGCATAAAAGTTGGTGCATAACCAACTGTTCGCCCCCGGTCTTAAATAACTCAGCCCATCAGAGCCTGCCTCTTTGTAATTTTTCAACTTCTTAACAACTGAATTGACCTCGTCTGAAAAGGCGTTTTTCCTCTCTCCGTTTCTCTCGATATCGCTCTCTAACAGCTCGCGTTGCTCCCGACTGCAGAGTTCGCTAATACAAAGCGAGAAGACGGAGAGGTTTCCCGGAGCAGTTGGGAGAGTGTATTTAAAAAGGCTGCGGCGGTCTGTTCTGATTGCAGCTTGCCGATGTCTAGCTTTCATTGCATGTAGGAACGTGCGGCGTGCACTACGCTGAGCCTAGTGCATCCGAGTCAATGTTGGGACCACGTAACGTTCGCACGTCCAACACGCTCGATGCGTGCCTTCTGTCAATCAAAACATGATCAATTTTTTTGCCGGTTATCTAATCTGGACTCAGCCATGTTGACTTGTGGATGTTAATTTGTTAAAATCTGGTACTACTAACTACCATGTTTCGACCTGCGGCGAAATTGATTAGCCTCTCTCCATTATTGGAGATGCTGTCGTGAACGCTAAAATTTCCGACGGCTGGGCCAAAGATTCCTTCCTTCCCAAGCTTGGCGATTTTAACGATTTTGACATCGTGTTTGGGACAGCGCTCGTACAGACATTCCAAGCGCTCATAGAACTCATGTTTAGCATCGTCATCTTTCTCTTCCGTCGGGGCATGCGCAAAAATCAGGCTTATATTAAAATATTTAGCCTTTATGCGTATCGCGGCTATACGCGGCCACTTAGTTTCCTACTCACCTCGAAACCACATCCGAATTCGTGCTTACTCGCAACTCTGTCCTATACATCGAATTTCTTGGATTGTGGTGATGTCAGCCTTGCATCTTTCGAGGACATCAACCAGCTGGATATTTGCACCATCCCAATAAGGGCTTCTTAGTCGTGTTCATTGGAGGTTTCTGTTTTAAATTGGCGGGTTCCAAGCCCAACGCACCAACTGCTTATTAAAGGAGAAGGGGTCCCTTCGCCTTCTCACGTTAGTTCATCTCTGAACTGGTGTTCATAAGCTACCCAGGAGATACGTGTCCTTGCGGAAGTGTGAGTTGCTTGGACCGTTCGACACAAGAATTATTGTTGGCCAGTGAATGGCAGCGAACAACTTTTCTCACAATGTGAACTTGTCCAAACGAGCCCCAATCTCCCATGTACTATTGAATACCAACGGTAAAAAAAAATATTTAAAAATATTTAAGTGTCGTAGAATTATGGTAAGTACCTTAATTTTGTTTCAGATAGACTATTTTATGTATGCACTTTTGTGCTGATGGTGCACAGGGCTCTGTACTAGGGCCCATCTTTTACATGCTATTCCGAACTTTTAAAACTGAAAAACGGCAATATTCGCTGATGATCCACGTTCATCATGTATTAAACATTCTTTCCAATTATTTTAGCCGATGTAAAATAAATGTAAACGCAAACAAAACCAAACCAAACATGTAAGAAAACTATAAGAGGGCCTGCTTGAATTAGCTCCGAAATATGTAAACTCAAATCGGTATCCAGGGAACACCACGAGGAGGCTATTACATTGTGACAATGGGCTCTCAAAACGAAACGTTCGACTCGACTTGACAATATATTTTAGTTTTTAGTCAAATAAACCTGTTAAATCTGGTCAAAATCGGAGGGGTCGATGCGCCACAACTATATAAGCTTTAAACAAAACTCAACATATCTTTTCATTTATTTGATGTACAATCATGGAATTTGGTAAATATTTTAATGGGGCTTGGCGAAGTAATCCTGTTAAAATCGGAGGGGCTATACCCCACCCGCCATATAAGCGTTAAATAAAATTCAACATATCTTTGCATCTATTTGGGGTACAGGAATGAAATTTGATAAATATGGTTAAAACCGGAGGACACTGTCTATAAGGATCATATATGCATATATAGATACATAGAAATAATTCATTATATACCGGACACAGCAAAGAGTGTCGGGTACAACTGTATTCCAAACCATATGTATACACAAAACATTGTACGGATCAGAAATGTGTGGTAACTGAAATGTCACTGACTCCTAGGCTCGACGTACTAAGTACAGTTACACACTATTAGTTTTAGATTAAGAAATTACATTTCAGGTTTTTCTTTATCTTATCTATGCTAATATTGTGTATCATATGTAGGGATTTCAGTTGTTAAGGTTGCCAATAAAAAAGCGTCCAAACTCTGTTGTATCACAGCGCTAGCTTTAATATATATATATATATATATATATATATATATATATATATATATATATATATATATATATATATATATGTATATATATATTATTTTTTGATGAAGCTATAGGTGCTTTTCCATTTTTTTTTTATATAATAAAATGAAATATCGCCACAAGAACTTTTTTATTGAAGTCAATATTTACTTCGAATTTTCGTTGGACTTAGCTTAATATTTTAAAGTTTTTAGTTGCTGAGGTAACCATTTCAGCACGAAATGGACCAGGCTTGGATAGTTCTCAGCACGCACAAGGCCACAACAGCTGGCCTGTTATTTTTTTTTATTTTAAATATTATTATTATTTATTTTTATTTTATTAATTTTTTATTTTATTTGTTTTTTTTAACTTTTATTTTTATTTTACAATTTTTTAAATTTTGTTTTATGTACTGCCCTTAGGGCCAAGGATATACATTTGTGCAAATGTATGTAACAGACAGAGGAAGGTGTGGCAGAACCAATAAAGTATATATATTCTCGATCCATATCGGACGTACAGTCGATATAGCTACGTGTGCCTGGCCGTTCGTCATTCCTTCGAGTGTATAATCAACGAGATCTTAGAACCCATAAAAGAAGCGTCTTAAGTTTTGAAAATATTGTTTTTTCTTATCTGTGCGTAATTGAGATCGGCTTGAATGTAGTTTAATGGGCATATGAAACATTACTTCTAGATAAGCGTGCTTGTTTTGGGGGCCCATTTTAACTGATTGTGTGTGAATGATGCTCTTGTTTCTCTAATTTACAGTAGTGCACCTATCCACATGTTTCACTGCACACGTTTTCCCATACCCAAGTTAATAGAGTTCGTCGACTTTAACTTTTTCACAATATGGATTCAGGTCGCAATATTGATTGATTACTCTCATATCTTAAGTGATGATCGCAAGATTAAACAAGAAAATTGCAGTCGGGCGTAACCAACTGTAAGAGGCCCTGGACCAGTACAGGTCGCCGCTCCAATTAGCTCCCGATTATGTAAACTCACATCGGTATCCAGGGAACTCCACGAGGAGGCCATTCCTATGACAATAGAATCACAAAATGAACCCTCCGAGCCGACTCGAAATTATTTATTATATTAGTATCGTTATTAGTTATGGACGTTTCCAAACCTATTAAGGCTCTAAATCCTTTCCTAACAAACACATTAATTGTTTCCCTAGCTTATGCACCAAGCAATGCAAAACAAAAAGGTAGGAAATTAATAACAAAAATGGTACTGACGAAATGTATTATGCTCCACCCACTTCTCACTGTATGAAATGAAAATTGGTGGACGGAACAATAGGAAGCCTGGCTCGTTCAAGTTCAATTTCTTATAAAATCATAATTTATTTTCCGGTTTTGATGAAATTTTTGGATTTTGGCTTAGAGAGACGCTGTCTCTATACTGATATATTTTTAGTAAAATTTTTAGGCGCAAAATTTTAAAATAAACTAGAAAAATTCGGGAGAAGACCTAGTCGAATGCAAAAAAAAAAAAAACACGAGGTCTCTATTCGGCTTAAAGCCACATGAAAATCGCACATAAAGGACAAATACTAGAAGAATCCTAGTTGAAAAATTAAAGACTGAACCCTTTTATAATTTCTGAAAAACATACGAATGACTCGACGATAGATACAGATCAAGAATTTCAATATTTTATGAGGTCTGTCATGCTTCCCTCTTTTTGTTACAAACATTTGCATAGACTTAGTATACCCTTCTCTCAATGATAATGCAATATCTTACATAGCTGCGCATTCTTGTTTGTATTTGTTTTTTACAATATACATAAATACAATTGCAGTGCCTGTCTGTTATTCCAAAATAAATGCGTCTGTCGGTTTGTTTGTCCAAGCTTATCGCCGAGATCTTTTCCGAGAACAATAATATTATTTCGTAATCTCAATAATAATAATGTTATCTAATATAAAAAACTACTCAAAATCGTTATATCCCAAAATTTTTCAATGCGGAAGATGAAAGCGCAACACCTAAAACTTTTTTATTTGAGATAGAATTATGAAATTTGGAACATGAATATTTAATATGTGAAGATATAAGGGATTAGTACACCATTATAGGAAAAATAAAACTAAATTCATCTTATCTCAACGTATATTTCACGGAGAAGAATGAGTTCTGCTTCATATGTAAATTCAACAGAAGAAATACAAATATGACCTTATGTGTGTCCTTGTTTTTGTGGTAGTACATGCGTTCAACGTCACGTGGAAGGAACCAGTAAATAAAAAAAAGTGCATGTAAAGGACAAATAGCTGTGTGGGTAAGACCCTTGCTCGAATAGTTAGTTCCTGACCTCTCTTGCTTCCGCCTGTTACATACATTTGCACCAAATTAATATACCCAAGGGCGTATCGAGGGGGGACCATGGCCCTCCCTAATTTTCGAAAAGTTCGGAAAAATATGTATTTTATATTTCGCACTTTTGACTAAAAAAAAAAAAACATTATTCATTTGCAACCATTTTGAAAATAGTTTTTTATACAAACATCAGAATTAATATTTGGAGAGCCTCAGCTGCACGATTGAGTGGTCAAGACAGCGTTTGATTCAAGACAGCCGCGCAAATTTGCCCCAAAATCGTATTCCAAAATTAATGACGCCATTTCCAGTTACCATAGTTTTTATGGGTTCAATTAATTGTAAAAATCTGATCTCCAAATGAAATATCATGTACTCGTGATTATAAACGACTGCTGTACAATTACGGGTCCTCAAAAAATGTCCATCCATTCTCAATTTCATGTGAAAATTAATAATATAAAAAAATTCGCTATCAGTAGAAATTTGCCTTAACTGCCTTAAGTGGCAATCGTTTACCAAACTCGTACACTTGTTTATTTATTCTTCTGTTTTTCAAGTTAGAAAGCGTGTTTAATTGAATTGCCACAGAACTTTAAGGAGATTTCGTCAAGTGGCCTTAAACAAAGTAATGTCTCGGCACTCAAGCGATGCACTCGTTTGCACTCGCACTCAGTCACTCAGCAGCTCGTTCACTTTGCTTCAGTCGGGTGCTCGTCCTTTATTTTAATTTTGCTCAAGAGCGCTTCAGAGCGGCCCTCGAACTTACCGTCGAACTCAGTAGCCCGTAAGCCTGCCTCGCCTCCCTCATTTGGAAAAAAGCAGAGCTAAAAACTACAAAACCGAAAAACAATAAAAACAATGACGAAGCGTTTTGCTGCAGGTGCTTAAAATAAAGGCAAACTTAAACAAAAGACAACATTTACCATTATTGCCACAATCCATTTCGAGAGGTCAGACACCCCAACGACTGCTCCGACACCGGTGTCAGGTGCTGTGTGCTATCGGCGAGGTGCGAAGTTTGGGTAGAGGTTCTTGTTCTAACTCTTAATTGGGCAGGAACAACAAAATGCCTTGACGTTGTCCTCTGGAGAGGCTGTTGAAGCAAGAGTTCGACAGCAATTGTCATTAAGTTAGCCTTGACACGAGCCGAGAGTAAAGAAGGCAGGCTCAAGTGACTTTCGAAACGAAGCATACCATCACTCAGCATACTTAGTTTCCAAAGTCAATTACATATAATACGCCCAACCCCAACCAGTTTAACCATTTGCATAGTGAATTAGTTGGAAATGTTTTCTGCTACTTTTTGTATTCGTTATTTATTTGTTCCATATCAACATTTTGGGGTAAAAGAAGCATTACGCGGTATAGACGTCGGTTCCGAAGCCACTGGCTAGCATTTGCTCGTCAATCCAGTTGCGAGCCAGCGCTACATTTGCATACGCTGCCGGAATGTTGTCGTTACAACCGATCCCCCACGCGACGATGCCACTCTGTTGGTATCGGTTTTCTGATGCAAGGCCAATTGGGCAGACTAGTGGAGCGCCGCCATCTCCCTGACAAGTATCCACGCCGCGTTCACCACCTGCGCAAATAAATGAGCGATCCAGGCCGAAACGCGGGCCCAGGCGGGTACCACGTAATTGATTTTGACAGTCATTGAATTCAACAATAGGCAGAGGCACGCGTTTCATTATGACGCTGTATTTGCCGGCCGAACCGAAAACATCTTTTCCCCAGCCTGTGGAGAAGCAGGTGGTGCGTGGGGCTGGTATGGCGTTCTGCGCCGGCAAGCAAGCGACATTGATGTGATCGGCCAATGTAATCGCCTGACTAAGCACAACTAAAGCAAAATCGTACGCGACATTACGGGAGTTGTACTGCGGATGGGTGATGATGCGCTGTGCGGTACGCTCCTGATACGGGAGGCGTTCCTTTGTAGTCTGCGAATCCCATTCCCCGGCGCGTACAATAAAGCTGCCCGGCTTATGTGGTATTACGCAATGAACGGCTGTAAGTACAACTTGTGGGTGTATTAGAGATCCGGCGCAGAAGTAGCTATAGTTGGAGGTGTGGAGCATAGCGACCGTCCAGGGAAACTCTCCGAATCCAGCCTCATTCTGTGTGGCACCAGTAAGCGTGAAATCGATACCGCCAACGTTTCGCAAACCGCAACCTCGTGGTCGGTTTGGACGCTCTTCGAGCGGCGTAGGTGTGAGCCCTTCACTGCGCGTTCGATTGCCAGCGCAGCAAACATCCACCGACGATGGGCATATTGGATCATCGTCTCCGAATCGAATGTCGATTTCACCAAATCCGTCAAATGTGCCATCCTCCGTGACGGTGTTTGTCGATGGATCACATTGATAGTAAGGTACACAGTTGCAGTTAGATTGCTTTCCGCTGATAGAGGTGAAATCGATGACGGGATTGCTGCTATCGATCGGCACCGGCGTTACAATCTGACCGATTCCGCCCGTGTTGGACGATGGACTTGCCGTGGGTGTCGGCACGCTGGGATTTGTGTTAAAAATGTCACGGATATTGTTCTCAACATTCGAATTTGGCTGCTGCGGCACTGCATGGACACTGATTGCAACCGTAGCTATAAGCATCAGTCGACAACAACGTTCTCCAAACATTTTAGCTGAAGTATAAAAAATAAAAAACAAAATATGTAATTTAAAAAAAAAAAAGATATATGAATATGCACAGATGTTTGCGATGCGAAAGAAGTATGACAAAGCGTTAACTGGTCTGTGAAAACCCGTTCATTGACAGAGACTTTGACGTCACTTGGACGGGATTTTCCACACAATTTACGAACTAAATACAAACAAGACTGTAGAGACTTAAGACAGCTAATATTCCACTTCATTTTAAACTTGCACATCAGTGGCGGTCTCAAATACTAATTGATTCTGATGCGCACTGTTTTCCAACAAAAATATAAAGTTTTGAAATTAAAATAAAACTATGAAACACTTCAACATGTGAGACTATTTTCAATGTACGCACTTGCTTTCTTGCGATAACCTTGACTCTTAGACTGTGAGCAATTGGCAAAGATTTTTGAATACGCTTATCACGAAATTTAGTTAAAATCAAGTCGCTTTAACGCCGCTTGCCCCGAGATACGCGCTTGACTGACCTATTAATCGTAAGCCTTTAAAGTAGATGCGTTGCTTTCGAGATGACAGCATAAATAAGACTGAGCGTTTAGCGGGAGCAGCGTCTCGTTCAACAGAGCACTGTGAAAACAGGTTTCTGAATCTTGTTGAAAAGATTCAGCGTCTCTCAGCGATTGATAAGAAAGCCAAAGCTTCGAAAGTGCCCCGACTCTCTGCTTATTTCACGCTTTATGACTCACAAATTCTCTACTAAGCTGAATAAAGAAATTAAGTCCACCAACTTTTCGCGTTAAGAAATCTAAACGAAACACAACATTAACTAATTGTAAATAAATTGTGTATTGTTTATTCTAGAACTATACATTAGATCTCAGAACGATTTTTGTTTGAAGAAAAATCGAAAGGTTTAGGTTAAGTGATTCACAGAAACGCCTTAATGAGACATACTGCAGTAGTTGACAAACATATGCAAATTCTGAATTAATAAACTGTCTGTCTTTATTCAAAGTCCGATTACTGATGCCCCACACAGGAAGGGAAACTAGTTTGTAGACTGAAACATACGAGTAGCTTTGTGATCAGAACTAGTTGTCTTTCTATCAATTTTCAAAACAACAAAATATACTTGTTACAGGCTTATATCAATTGTCCCCTACTGCATTCACTTGTTTACAATTGAACATATACGAGGATTGTTAAAAAAGAAAATGACTCTCAAATGTCGCGAACTACCTAGCTTCGATTTAAGATTTTTTTTTATAATTTTTGCATTGGCAGGTTTAAATGTTAAATTGAGTCAACACATGACAATAACAATGGCGGCGCCCGCTCTGAACAAACGATGGCAAAGTTAAAGAAGTGAATAAATTTGTTATGGAGAATCGTGTCTCTATTAGAAAAGTTTTTGAGTATGTTGGCACATCGGTTGGTTCATGCCATATTGTTAGTGAAATGTGTGTCTGTGAAGTTTGATTTTCTTATTGCTAAATTTTGATCAAAAGAACCGATCCAGATTTGCTCGATACCAGAGCCTATTCATCGCAACGGAACCGGCCAGAGGAACCAAGATAGACCCGTCATGTTTGGTCAAATGTGATCCGTTTGTTGACAGTTTTCATTGATTAAAATGGCGTGGTGCATCATGATTTCATATAATGTCGTACGGTCAATAACGAATATTATCTTCAAGCTGTGCGCTGTTTGTGTGAAGCAATTCGAAGAAAACATACGGATTTGTATTTTGCCACAAATCAGAGTTCATGATTTTTGCATCAGCAAAATGCACCTTGCTCACACACCGTGGCACTTGAATCATGTCTCAATCTTTATTCATTGGAATTGGCTTCCTGTCACTGTTCCAAAAAGGTGTATTGAAAAGTGGTTATAGAAGTGCTTTACATCTAAAGGGGGATTACTTTAAAAGTTAAAAAATAGCTATTGACGAATAAAGAAATAATCTTACGAGAAAAATAAGATGTCAATTTCTTTGTGAGCAAACCTCGTACTCTATACAATTTTTTATTAATATAAGAATATATTTGTATTTTGTTTTCTAGTAATCATTTAAAGCTAAAAACTATAAAAAATCAGGTTGCGTACAACTGGTTGTAAAACTATAAAAAATAACTTATCACAGTTTTTTTACTGAGAATGTGTAATATGCTTTCCAACATGAACGGAACTTATTCAAAATTAGAACAGAATCTCATTATTTCTGCCATAATCATTTATTTTATTTCAAATAGTTTCCATCGGCATCAACACAACCTTTTACTTGATCATTTATCATGTTGAACGAGGTTTGAAGTCGTTCAACCATCGACTTCACTATGTAAAACAACGCCTCTTGAAAATTAAGTTTGGAAAATATTAAAAATTGTCTTCAATTTTGACTTCTTAAAACAACTTTATTTACTAAAGGGGGCTATACAGGCTGGTAAAGTTTTTCATATGCCTATTTATATACAGTTTATCAGTTCGACTGAACGTTTGAAGACGCCATTATTAATGAGTGCATCAACTGTAAAGTAGTAATTGAATATAAGAGACGACTTTTAGCTCTTTTTACATCCTTCCTTTTTTACATCCTTTCATAGTAGCACTTTTTTGTCTTCAATTTTACTTTGTAAAAACTGTTAAAAAGTAGAAAATATAGTCCACCGCATTTATTTTCAACAGATCTACTTGAGGATGGTAAGCTTATCACTTTCGCGCAACTGATCTGAAATCGTGTCAGTCATGATAATCTCAGAGCCCTCCTCCGATTTAGATCAAACTTACCAGGAATTCTTCTACCAGCCCAATTAACATATTTCCCAAATTTCATGCCTGTAAAAAAAAATGGATGGAAAGATGAGTTGAATTTTGTTTATCACTTGCATGAAGGGTGGGACATCGCCCGCTTTGATTTGGACTAAACTTAACATGATTACTTTCCTCGATCTCAACCAATGGACGCCAACATATGATGAATGTTGTTTATCGATTATAAGGGAGCGGTACATCACCCCTTCCGTAGTAAAGTTTCACTATGCCTATACTTTGAGCGTAGGTGACACTTTTTAGGCCCTGTACCGAAGGTACAAGAGCCAATTGGTTTTATGCAAATGTATGTAACAGGTAGCAATAATGGCCCTCATTATGGTTAGGAGTGATAGAGGAATTGATATAGCCATGTCCGCTTGTCCGTCTAGTATGAACGAAAGGATCTCGGAAACTGTTTGCATTCGACTAGGACTTTGCCGGAATTGTACGAGTTTATTTTCGTATTCATCTTCTTTCACAAATAGGTGTTGATTAACTACACTATGGCATTGAGGAGCATTCTTTTTATCCTTACCAGAAGAATTAAATTTTGTATAATCATGTTTCAAGTCTTTAAAGGTCTTTAGCTCTATACTTTGGACATCATAGTTCTGAAATTCATTTAACTTTAAACAGCAATAAGGACATGGATATGTTGCAGTTGCAGTCTGTTGGCCAATAGCAATTAATTAAAGTTCGGAATCCGAAACAAATTTAAATGGTATGTCGTTGAGTTGTGTTAAATCCACTATTTTTTTACATTTCCGTAAGTTTATTTTATATTTGGTACAATACATAATAGTATTAATCTATAAACACTGTTCAATTTCCTCTTTTTGCAAAACTTTCTCTGTCAGAGTACGTCCTTTTTTTATTCTCACTACAATCTATTTGAATTGGATCAACTTCTTCTAAAATAGAAATTGAAAATTTGAAGAATTTTTGATCACCGTCAGCCATAATTTTGATCATACTTCTTTCGATATGTTCCAAAGAGCGTTGATCAAAAATACATTTGAGAATCTCTGAGGCGTTTGCATAAATAACTGGTCTACTCTCTATTTTATTTAATTTAATTTCAAACTCATAAATGCCCTCTTTGTAAATATGGCTCATTTTGTTCGATCTGGAGCGTATATGATCGACGTAATTTGCTGCTGCTGATTGCCTTCCAGCAGAAGTACGAATTAAATTATTTAAAGCGCCAGTAGTTGTCTGAAAATGATCTAAAATATCAGCTATAAATTTTTTTTCAAATTTCTTATTTAATGATACAGTAGCCTGCGGACCCAATGTATCTAAAATAATTTTTCTGGTTGCTCTAATTTTTGTTTTTAATTGAGAATAGTTGATTTTTCTGTTTTTCAGGTAATTTTTGTAGAATATTAAAAATATTTTCACAGGCCTGTGATGATGATGACTTAAGCAAAAATGTCCTGGATTAGGTCTATTGGAGATGCCGCCGAGGTGTCTATCCCAAGGACGGTGTGGAAATGATATCAACTCTGTTAATTAAAGCTGGCATAGTCAGTTTTTGTCGTTTTTTTTTTCAAACTGAACTTTGCTTCTGGCAGGGTGTGCCAAGGTGCGAAAGGAGGTTACTGCCCTAAAACTAAGCTGTCATTAGTTTTACATCCTCCCAATGATCCTGCCACTCCAGTTGTAACGGTAATTACTCCAGTTTTTGCCACACCTTCGGCAAACTTTGAAGAAAAATCTATGGAGACTACAGCTGATGCCAGTTATATGTTGTTAGCTGCTGTCCCTGAATCTTTCCAATGAAAGTGTCGTAGTCGATCCAATGAAAACGCCAAATTCCATTGAGTTTTATGGTTTTGAATTGAACACATGTGGTGTTAGTTGCTTTAGACCCATCCTTTTCAAATGCAATGAAACCTCATACACCGCGGCGGTGTTTATTTCTTACTTTACAGCAACAATAATTTAAGCTGATATCAAGGCTTACATAAATTCGATGTTTGATTCATCCCCCAATGTTGTTAACTTTAACTATTGCTCCATTTCTTCTTATAAGATGATCCGGAATCGCTTTATTACACAATCCTCACACCTAATTTTTGGCATTGTTGTACATAAATATGTGTATAAAAAAAATGTGTCTCACATCATCATCTTCTAACATACCCAAAACACTAAATTCTATATCTTTTCTTATTCAATACTAGAATGAGAGAGAGCTAAGAACTAAATTTTAGAGGTCTTCTCCCTTATAGTTTAACTGAGAGTGCTAACCACATTGATTTTACAGATACATGGCTTCAGCCACATATTCTGAACTCTGAACTATTCTGTGACAATTTCGTTTCCTTCACACAAGATTGTCATTATCGTTTGGTGGAGGTGTACTGATATTTGTTAAATCATCTCTAATGATCGAAGAATTTTGTATTTTCCAAAAGTCTATGAAATTTATAAGCTTTATAATTTCGCGTTAACATCCTGCCTTCCTCGGATATGAGCTTGTATATATCCACATGTTGATAATCGTGACAAAGACCATATTATAGTTATGGGTGATTTTAATTTTCACACTACAAATTGATCATTGGCCATGTTTTGTCAACAATGACCTTTTATATAATCTTCTTGATGGGACCTGATAACACTGTAACAGCAATTGCAACATTTCAGTTCGGCTTCTTTGATCTTGTTTTTATTGAAAAAGTTTTTAGCGTATCCGTCAACAGAAAGATAGTGTGATAATGTTAAATCATTTCATCGTGTAAGATGATTTAAGAAAACTGATTCGCAAAGTAATTATTTAGTACTGCTTGGTTGATAGTTATTTCGATAATAGTTTAGAGTATTTTCTGATTCTCAGATATTGGATGTATTTACTACTTTCTTCCAATAAACTTTTATTAATTTTTCTTCTATCTATAGTATTACCCTAGTCCAATAGGGCTTCATCTTATGATTTTATATCAAGAACTGTAAGTAGCATGTGAAATGTGTTAGCATGTTTCAAATCTATTAAATTACCATGTCTCTCTGATCCTGACAATACCTAGGTGTAAAACAATGTGCCAACTCCAATTGTGCTTTTTTGTCTTTTGTTATTTAACTTTCTATAAGCGAATTTCCAATTCTTTGAAAGCAATCTTTTATTATTACATTAGAAGACAGACAGTAAATCTAATAACAAATCTCGAATAATAGAGCTATTGTTAAATTAAGTGCTATACATAAATTGTTTGTGTTCAGTGCAACGATCGCAAATGTCATTTAAACATGGTTTTTTTAAAGGTACATCCATTTGTACCAATCTTCTAGAATTTCCTTCTATCTATAACAAGGTCTTCGTGTCTGGCCATCAGACTGATGTTATGTATACTGACTTTAGAAAAGCTTCTAAAATCTTCTGGGCTTATCTTGGTCCATCATTATTTGTATTATTTATAAATATTCTCCCCTTAGCTATATATGCGCATACATTGATGTATACTGAAGGTGACAAATTGTGTTTGTCATACTCTGATATTTCCCAACATAGTCTATTACAGAACGATTTGAATTGTAACAAACTATTAAAATTTAAACATTTCTAAATGTCGTTTCTAAATGACATTTCATTACAGAAAACCTTTTATTATGACAAACTATTTCGATATCCATAACCTAAGTAGGAAAATTTGTTTTATTGATTTAAGCATTCTTATGGACCCAAAAAAAAATTTAAAAACAATCACTTTGTGTGTATGGTTAATAGAGCTAAGAGTTGTTCTTGGCTTTATAAAACGTTGGTATAAGAAATTTCACGAGAATTACACTACCAAACATCTGTACACATCACTTGTTCGTCCGATTTTTGATTTGCATCATATGTTTGGAAACCACATTATGTAATTCTCCAAGATCGAATTGACTTTATTCAAATACAATTTAATTGCTTTAAGAAACCTCAATTGGGCTTCTGCCATACATATCCCTCCATATGTGGATCGATTGAAACTTATAGATCTTTCTAGGTGTCCTTCTGTTCTGTTCCTTCACAAGATGCTTGAAGTTAATTTACAGATTAAAATCTAAATTTTTTACGTAACTTTCAAGGTTTCTCTGCTAAACCTATAACGAATTTTCTCATGTATTTTCTTTCAATTCTTCTTTATCTATATCTATACTAATATTATAAAGACGAAAGATTTATATTTTTGTATGTAACGAAAAATCGCAATAACTACTTAACCGATTTCAAAAAAATGTCACCACAAGAATGCTATATTATCCCTGAGTAACATAGGCTATATATATTAAAAATCGGAAGGGGCGGTGGCTAACCCCCATATAAGCGATAAACGAGTTTCGACATATCTTTGCATCTATGTGAGGTGCGGGAATGATATTTAAGATACATGTTTTAGGGAATATTGATATTGAAGGGTAAAGTAGGAGATTAAAACCAAAACAAATACTATTTTTGTTTTGTAATCATGCTCAATGTAAGTAGTTTCCATCGCTTATTTTAAGATTTGGGTGATAGCCATTGCATTACATGAGCTTCTAATCAAACTTTGTACCAATGGCGTAAAGGTGTTATTACGTCCCACAAAGTATTATATATCAATATGTCCGTCCGTCCATCTGTCCATCCGCCCATCCACATGTATATCCTTCTGAGCGTAGTAAAATTTTCATTTTAAATAAATAGACTAATATGTTTTCATATAAAGTGGACAAATAAACGTGCCAACCTAATGCCTAGTTTTGTGTTTTCATTTTTAAAAGATTAAAAATGAAACGATTTTCCATGGAAAAACAGCAAACTCAACAATATTAAATAAAAAAAATATAAATATATATATGTATAAATATATATATATGTATATATATTTACATAGCAATACGACAGGCAAAATAATTGAACAACTTGCTTCCTCTTTCTTGTGTTAGTATGAAAACCATTTGTCGTAGCTTAGTTTAGTTAGAAACGACAAATTTTCTGTATCCTATACTAAGCCCAATAAAATTTACCCCACGGTTGAAGATGGGAATGCATTCCCAGTGCAATTTTAAGGATAGCTCGAAATCGAGGAAACTTGGCATACGGACGGTGTTTGCATTATGTCGTCAACAATTTCATCCGCTAATTTTGATGAGCAATTATTTTTTCATCAACAAAAAAGGAACACATAAATGTAAATACATAATCTAAAACAGTTGTTCTACTTGTAGTAAATGATTCACTTCTTCGTGAAGACACAAAATTTTGACAATGCCAAAGAGCCCATAACATATTAAGACATTCCATTCCGAATGTATGTTTTGGGACTTCTTGTCGTTCACGTATTAGTTTGTATTTTGGAAGAATTATGTATATAACCTTTACAGAATATACTCATATACATGTATACTGTGAAAATTTCAATTAAAATAGCATTCAAAATATAATATTAGGGCAGACATACTCGTACGTAGGTATGTATAAAATATTGCATATAAGGGCTCTTATACTTTGGTAGCGTGCCAAAACGAATACGAAAATAGTTGTTTTTTTTAACAATGGGCAACGGATTGTTCAATTTCCATTCCACTTGTTTAAAACTTGGCTCAGAGTATTCCGTTAAATCAGTTTAAGAGTCATCATCAAGTCAAATCCAGCACAACTAGTGTACTCGACTAGAAAAATCACAGACTGTCGCGAACTCCGCGCGCTACAATTTCCATCAGTCCAACAATTGGTTCGCAATGCGGCGAAGCGCAGCGGCGCAGCTACAGTGTACAAACTCAAAAATATTCGGACAATCGACTTTAAATGTCGGCCAAGCTCGTGCCAGGACTGTGCTGCTAATTCCATACAACATCAATGCGAAGTGCTCTCGACTTTGGCTTTTGAGTTGAATTCTGAACGGAGCTTACAATACCGCGCCCGCTTTCTTGCCGCTATTTGACTGCCAGTTGAATGGGAAAAGCCATAGGATTTGTGGGGCTTAAAAATGAAAATATTTACATGGTTTGCGAAATGCCTTTTAAATTTCAACATCGCCTTAATATAGTCATCTAAATATGTATCACAAATGTGACGCGTCAAACATAAGCCACAAAAAGATTATAATTTTAAAATTGCCAAATGAATGTGGTATCTATCACTAGAAATGTTTAATAGTGGTCAGGGATCTTCCACCTACAATTGCATTAGTTCTGCCTTCTACAGGCCATATCACAAAGAAAAAATGTTCATGCAAAGCTTTTTTAAGATGACCAGATCTTACCAGAACACAGGACTAATGTGGTATAAATATTTTTTACACTCATAAACTATGAAGACTCTCGAAAAGAAGTCAATCGAAAAGAATATCACCGCGAAATATACTATACCATTGCGCTGCTACGCCTCAACTATGACTTACTTTTGTATAGGTGAACCATCGATGAGAATGAACTATTGTATATAAAATCTATATACATATATATATAGTGTGAGAAATAATTTGAATTGCGTGCAGTTAGAACAGCACATATGTCATAGGTTTGATAAGCACTAACAAACGGTTTGAATATTTTAGCTTAAAAGTTCAATTTATATATTAACATTAATATCTTTTGATTCTGCTGGTAGTTAAATATTACTAAGAACACAATTTTCTAAATTTTATATTCTCTGAAGTTTAAAATATTTCATACGAGTTTAATACGATAGGTTTTAATGTATGATGGTGGGTGATTGGATGAGTCTTAGGGATGAGTCACGGGAGTGTTAGTGCCCTGGGCGAGGGAGTGTTTTGTGTTTTGCAGCGAAAGAAGCTAACAGTAGGCACCAGGGCAGTGTATAGTCACTAGATTCATGTTGTAAAGTGGTCTCATTTAATAGGGTAAACACAGAGGGTTGCCTAGCAGAACACGGGCAGTCACACATATATACATCTATCTACGTCATATAGTTATGGTGAGCAAATTTATGATTACAAATTTTGTTCTTCTCATATGAGGTGGGTAGGCCGAGGCATCCGGTGCCCTTTACATATGCGTAAATTTATTTATATAATTTGTGACATATGAAGCAATTTCGAATTTACATATGAGGCTTGGAGAGACAATGTAAAGAATTTTTTTTTTTTTAGGCCCTGTACGGAAGGTACAAGAGCCTATTGGTTTTGTGCAAATGTATGTAACAGATAGAAATAATGGTCGGAGACCCCCCAAAGTTACCCCTATTATGGTCAGGAGTGATAGAGACATGTCCGTCCGTATGAACGAAAGGATCTCGGAAACGGTAAAAGATAGAGACTTCGTATTTTTTGCATTCGACTAGGACTGCTCCGGAATTTTACAAGTTTATTTTAAAATTTTTTGTTTGTTTGGCGACCTGAACTGGTACAGGGCCTCTTACAGTCGGTAACGCCCGACTGAAATGTCCTTACATGTTTTTTTTTTTAATTTCCTTAATACTTTATTTTCAAAAACTTAAAGTATTACTTCTAGTCGGAGCATAGGGCGAAAACAAATGACCTCCAACGACTTCTATCTGCTGCTAGGACTCTAAGTTCACTCCACGAAGCCCTGGACCCGATTTCGGAATGGACAGTGCGAATCCATGTTTGCTTTGGACGACCTCTCTGACGGTGGGTGCCACTGGAAGGCCATCTTTGCAATTTTGTCATCTTCTCCGCGCAGGGTGTGGCCTATCCAATTCCACTTTTCGATGTTGATTGGTTCGGTGTTAGTTACTCTCCATAGGTCAGCGTTTGATATCGTTTCTGGTCAGAAGATACGGCAGATAATCCTCAAACATTTGTTAACGAATGATTGAAGCTTTCCGCTAATCCTGTCTGAAACCATCCACGTCTCTGAGCCATATAGTAGTATAGGTTTTATACTGGTGTTATATATTTTTAGTTTCGTTCTCAATGAGAGTGAGCGTGAGCGCCATACTTTGTCGAGTTTACGAAAAGCAATCCGCGCTTTGCTTATACGCGCAGCTGAGTCTATCCACTGTAATATAACTGCCGTCGAGGACAACTATGAAAAGGAGTGGTGAAAGTACACAACCTTGTCGGGCACCTCTGTTAATAGTGAAATTGGTGCTGTTGTTGCCTTTAAGCCGCACGGTGAGAGCTGCGTCTTCGTAAAGAGCCTTTATGAGATCAATGATTTTGTCAGGGATCCCACAGCTGCTCAGTGACCTCCATATCGCGTCTCTATTGATGGTGTCAAACGCCCGCTCGAAGTCCACAAAAAGAAGGTATAACGGGGACCTCCACTCGACCGATTGTTCCACAATAATGCGTAAGGAATTAATGTGGTCTACACAAGACCAATTTGGTCGGAACCCATTCTGTTCTCGCCGTAATTGGGTGTTTAAAGTTGGCGAGATTCTGGCTAAGATGATGAAGGCCAGTACCTTTTGAATGAAGTTTAAAAGTGTTATACCACGCCAATTTCTGCACTGACTCAGGTCTCCCTTTTTGGGGATAGTGACGATCACCCCCTCCTTCCAGTCACCTGGGATGGTCGTAGATATCCATGCTGCACGAATAATGGGGTGTACTGCGCGTGAGATGGTGCTTGCGCTGCACTTAAGCAGTTCGGCCGGTAAACCATCTGGTCCAGCAGCTTTGTTGTTTTTCAGCTTGCTTAAGGCCAGGGCTATTTCGTCCCCAGTAGGCGGATCAGTAGAAATACCTCTGCTGGGGTTTCGACGCTGATCGGTGTTGGGTATTGGTGGAGTTTCTGAATCAGTGCCATCGATTGTAAAGAACTCCTTCCAGCGTGTCAGTTGGTCTTCGACTGACGATAAACTGGACCCGTCACTAGCTTTGATAGGTGGAATATTTGACTTAACGTTTCCTAGTTCCTTTACCGTTATATAGACACCGCGGAGGTTGTTGCAGTTCGCCGCCTGTTCTGCCTTACTGGCTATGCCTTCCACATAAGCCCTCTTATCCGAACCAACTGGTACCGTTGGAGCATGGCTGGCGTTTTCAGGCCATCCAAGTTGAAGATCTGTTTGCGTTGCTGTTGCTTTCTGATTCCTTCTGGACATAGACGTAACCGTCCAACAATCAAATTGTGGTCACTGTGCATATCAGCTCCTCTATACGCACGCACGTCCATCAGACAGTTGTGAAATCGTCTGCTAATCAGTACATGGTCAGTTTGGTTTCTAGAGAAGCCGGTCTCCGTTGTTGTTCCTTGCGGACGTCAGCGTATGTCGACCCATGAACCTCTCGACGTTGGTGTTGCAGATATGCCTTAACCAATTGGTGACACATGTTGCTTACTATGTACGCGGATGATGCTGTGGTTATGGCTAACTCTATTTGACCTATAGCGGATTCTTATTACCTTTTTCATTGGGGAATCGTTGAAACATTAGTACTTCGCGTACAAGTTTTTAATTCAAAATCGGCTATTGTGCCATCGTGGAGTTACAGAATTCAACTTCGGGGCACTACTAAAATTTATCGTGCAAAAAAGTTCAGTCATAATTGATCACTTAGATGTATATACCTTTTTCTATCACTTCTTCTTAGATCGGGCGCGATACTCGATTAGTCAATGAACTATGAGCTGCACTAACTACGATATATAGATTTAATTAATATTTTTCTATAACTGACGCGATTTGTCCTTATCGCTAATATTAAGCTTCAATATGCAGAACTTAAACACTAGACGTTGACAGGTTGGCAAAGAAAACTTGCACTAAGAAATATAGCCTAACACGATGATTGTGCAAAATATATTATGAGAGCGGTTACCCAAATCTTTTAAAAGGATTTGCATTACCGAAACTGAAGCTAAATTTAGGTTTACGACTCTTTTCACTATAATGGGCCACCATATGGCGATTATACGTTATATATGTATATATATATATGTAGATTTAAGTTTGAAGAGATGAGAGAACTCTTCATTTGCATATGTGCTGCAGAAACTTTGTGACGCAAGTAGAAGAATAGAAATGAAATTTTGCACAAACAGTTTGCAGATAACAATTTCCGTTATCAGTGCTGCGTGAGCCGGAAGTCAGAGGCAGACTCCCTGCGCAGATGATTCCGAGGTTGAAGTGAACATGAATGCAGACGCAGCGCGAAAGATGACATCTGCCAGAAATTGTACATATTCGCAGATAAACGAGCATGCGAACTGCCAGCGACAGAAAAGTGTCTGCGAAAGTCAAGCACCGAATGTTGGTGAATGGTCAGGAGGGGAAAGCCTGTTGCACTGCTCAAAAATGCAAGAAAAGAACACAATATGTCTGAGTTATTTAACGAATCCTCATTCTTCCGTCGCGCCTTAAAGAATCCTGAGCGCAAAGTACAACATAAGAGGAGTATAAACGAGACTTTCCAACAATAGGAATAAAATATTTATGGGAGCTCACATCCCCAGGACACAGACGGTGCACAGGCAGACGGACGAGAATACAAAGAAAAGGACAGACATAGACATATCTCCGTCGTCAGTGCAGTTTTAAGTAAGTAGCGCTCTGAAAGGGAGAAAATCGCAGAGAAATAAACGCCATTGTGACTGAAATGCTGATTGCAAAGTTTTCCTTGTTGATGTCTGTCATCTGTTGAAAATTATGCTTTATTCATGCAATGTCATTTATTTTATGACATTTAAAAAAATCGAATAAATGCAGGCTTAAGAATATGAAACGTCAGTGAACTGCATTATCAATATGGAAAATAACTGTTAATATTTATATAGTACTTGGACCTCAATGAAAATGAATGAAGTCACAATAATTTCTTAATACATCTGTAACTATTTAAAGACGGCGTGAATTGTACGAGGGTTGCTACATATATATCTAGCCATGAAAAAACGGTAATTTATGGGAAAAATCGCTTTACTGTTTTATAAAAAATCACCATCGATACACTTTTTCATTCAAAGTTATTTGGTTATTTGGAACACTTCAAACTTGCTGCAGCCATTTGATCATCGTATAATTGTACACTTGATTGGATTCTGAATAAAATTAAAACGTATCCACCAGCGCATTATACGCTTGGAAACACTTTTCAGATAAGGACTGTGTAGATTTGTTTGGTTTGGCTATAAAAAAATTAAAACCAGCTACAAGTTGATCATAAAACTAGTCATCTGGAGAATATTTATGACGAAATTATCCGAACAGTTAAGACTATCGAAGGAAAAGGATTTGACGATATGCAGGAGAAAGATATAAAAGAGCTGTTCTAAGATGTACAATTGAGCGAAAACTCGTTTGAAAAAGTTCAACATTGCCTAGCCTTGGCAGGAAAATTAGACGCTATGATTATTGACGAGGGCCCTTATGAGGAGAGAAATGTAAAATTGAGAAACAGTTAGGAAAAATTTTAGCAAATACGAACGCCTAAACTTACCAACTTCTTCTCAAATAAAAAAAAAAAAACCCCAAGTGTTTAATTACACATCTATAATTTTTAGTTTCTGTTTAATATTAAAAATAGGTGGACAAAAACTGTACGAATATAGTTTTAAAGGTATTAGTTATATATTATAGAAAAAATACAATTACCTAAAAACAAATTATTCTAAAACTGCTTAATTATGTCCAGGTTTTTTATTCGATTCGGGAAAAATTTACACGACTTGAATAAAATCTGAACCTCGTAATATACGGTTTCGTATGACGCGCACTTTTTTAGGTACGAATTAACCGCGTTATACAAGATCCGACTATATAACGTTATATACATACATAAATAAAAACCGGCCACATGCGGGGGAAATAGTGGAAGAGAGCTGGAATACTGATGAAAAGTAAATGGTATACGAATGACACTTTTAATATTTCTGGTATTGGCTACACTAATGTCAAAACGTAAAATCTGGCAATAATAAAATTAAGTTTGACATTTTATAGCATGAACGTACTCAGAACGTACGCTATTTGTGTTGTGCTGTTGTGCCACAAAACATCAGTGCAGTACCTAAACTGATAACACGAGATCGTCACGACATACTGTGAGATTAAGGCATCCCTAAACACTAGTTCCACTTGCGATTATATGATTTTTCATGAACACCTTGCTGTTTAAAAGGTTTGCTCTCGTTCGATTCCGCAAATGTTGAAAAAAAAAACAATCGCGGTGCTTCAAAAGAAGTTTTAAGATCGTCACAGGTGACCAACCATGGATATATACATGTGGGAGTTCTTAGACGGGCCAAACCCGACAAAATTTGCTCGCTCACGTAGCTCTGCGATGCAAATGGTCGCCCGTTTCTTCGGCCGAATGGGTGATGTGGCCACTATTCCGCTTGAGCAACGTAGAACGTTCAATATCGAATGATAAACGACCATTTGGTTCCCTAAAGTCTTCGGTGAAATTCGCAAAGCCAAACGCCGAAGACAAATCACTCTCCACCATGACAATGCAAGCTCTCACACATCGGTTCACACAAGAGAGATGTTACTTACTTACTTACTTAAATGGCCGTCAACCGTCTACCGGTCATGGCCGCGTCCAGGAAAGCGCGCCAGCCTCCATAATCCTGTGCGCGCTGGCGCCAGTCGTTCTGAATGCCAAGTACGGAGAGATCTCTCCATACCTGGTCATTCCATCGAGTGCCCGGTCGTCCTCTATGTCGGCGTCCACCAATCAAGTTTGGGCCCCCCATGTAAACCATGCGTGCTGGAGCTCCTTCGTCCATTCGAATGAGGTGCCCAGCCCAGTGCAGCCGCTGGAATTTTATGCGCTGGACTATGTCAACCTCATTGAATAGCTCGTACAGCTCGCGGTTCATACGGGACCTAAACTCGTCGCCGACTCTAATAGGACCAAAGATCCTGCGAAGAATCTTCCTCTCGAAGACTTCCAACGCTGTCTCATCCGACTCAATCACGGTCCATGCCTCTGCGCCATACAGTAGGACCGGGAGTATCAGCGTCTTATATATCTTTATTTTCGTCCGTCGAGAGAGGGCTTTACTTCTCATTTGCTTGCTCAGCCCAAAAAAACATCTGTTTGCAAGCGTGATTCTTCGCCTGATCTCCAGGCTGACGTTGTTGTTGCTGGTGATCTCTGTTCCGAGATAGACGAAGTTTTCTACAACACTGAAGTTGAAATTCTCCATCGTCACTGACCGTCCAAGACGCCTTGACGGAGTGCGAGAAGACACCAAGTACTTCGTCTTGTCCTCGTTCACCGCTAGACCCATGAGCCGAGACTGTTTTTCAATCTCCGAGAACGCCTTGCTGACTCGCCGTTCCTGCGTACCGATGATATCGATGTCATCGGCGTAAGCGAGCAGCATCACTTCCTTTTGGAAGATCGAGCCCGACATACTCTGTATGTACGGGCATTGGCGTAGGATGTATTCCATCAGGAGATTGAAAAAATCGCACGATAGAGCATCGCCCTGCCTGAAACCTCTCTTGGTATCAAAGGGGTCGGAGAGGTTTTTCCCCACCCTGACAACGCTTTGTGTGTTAGATAGCGTCGCCATGCAAAGACGGACAATCTTTGCCGGGATACCTAGTGCAGACAGGGCGTCGAAGAACTTCGCTCTTATCGGCGTGTCGAAAGCGGCTTTGTAATCGACAAATAGGTGGTGAGTGTCTTTGTTGAACTCACGGGTCTTTTCCAAGATTTGGCGTAATGTGAATATTTGGTCACTGGTCGACCTTTTTGGTCTGAAGCCACACTGATATCGTCCAATCAGTGAGTCGGTATATGGCTTCAGCCTATTACACAATACGCCCGACAAAGTCTTATATCCAATGGAAAGGAGACTTATTCCGCGGTAGTTGGCGCAAACAGCGGGGTCTCCTTTCTTAAAGATAGGACAGAGAACACTGAGATTCCAGTCATTGGGTATGCGTTCATCGGACCATATCTTGCATAAAAGCTGGTGCATACTCCTAACCAACTCTTCGCCGCCGGTCTTAAATAACTCAGCTGGCAGCCCATCAGAGCCTGCCGCTTTGTTATTTTTCAGCTTTTTAATAACTGAATCGACCTCGTAATAGTCCGGTGGCTCTACAATAGTGCCATCATTAACTGGTGGTTCCGGTGTCATTTCTCTTTCGGCGGTATTGTGCGCTTCATCGCCGAGTAGGTTGGAGAAATGACTCCTCCATAATCTCAGTGATTCCTGTTCATCCGTTACCAGACTTCCATTCTCATCCTTACAGAAAGTTACTCCGGGCTTAAAACCTTCAGTCAGACGCTTGACCTTTTGGTAGAATTTTCGAGCTTCATTTCTGTTACGGAACATCTCAACATCCTCAAACTCCCGCCTTTCTTGCTCCTTTTTCTTGCGTCTGAAAAGGCGTTTCTCCTCTCTCCGTTTCTCTCGATATCGCTCTCTAACAGCTCGCGTTGCTCCCGACTGCAGAGTTCGCTGATAGGAAGCGTTCTTCTCTGCAGTAGCATTGCGACACTCCTCGTCATACCAAGAATTCTTCACAGGTTTTATATAACCAATGACATCCTTGGCAGCCCTATCTATGGAGCGGGTAATATGTGTCCACTGCTCACATATATCTCGAGAAATCGGAGAGGTTTCCCGGAGCATTCGGGAGAGTGTGTTTGAGAAGGCTGTGGCGGTCTGCTCTGATTGCAGCTTGCCGACGTCTAGCCTTCGTTGCATGTTGGAACGTGCGGCATGCACTACGCTGAGCCTAGTGCGTACCTTGGCTGCGACAAGATAGTGGTCCGAGTCAATGTTGGGACCACGTAACGTTCGCACGTCCAACACGCTCGATGCGTGCCTTCCGTCAATCAGAACATGATCAATTTGGTTGCATGTTTTTTGATCAGGACTCAGCCATGTAGCCTTGTGGATGTTAAGATGTTGAAATCTGGTACTACTAACTACCATGTTCCGACCTGCGGCGAAATCGATTAGCCTCTCTCCATTATTGGAGGTAGTGTCGTGAAGGCTAAATTTTCCGACGGTTGGGCCAAAGATTCCTTCCTTCCCAATCTTGGCGTTGAAATCGCCAAGCACGATTTTGACATCGTGTTTGGGACAGCGCTCGTACAGGCGTTCCAAGCGCTCATAGAATTCATCTTTAGCATCGTCGTCTTTCTCTTCCGTCGGGGCGTGCGCACAAATCAGGCTAATATAAAAATATTTAGCCTTGATGCGTATCGCGGCTAGACGCTCGTCAACAGGTGTGAACCTAGAGACGAGGCCACGTAGTTTCCTACTCACCACGAAACCACATCCAAATTCGCGCTTACTCGCATGGCAGCTGTAGTAGATGTCACAGGATGCTTTTTTAGAGCAACCCTGCCCTATCCATCGGATTTCTTGGATTGCGGTGATGTCAGCCTTGCATTTTTCGAGGACATCAGCCAGCTGGATACTTGCACCATCCCAATTAAGGGTGCGGACATTCCAGGTGCATATCCGTATATCGTGATCCTTATAGCGTTTGCGGGGGTCGTCATCAAAGGGGCCGTTCCGAGGCTTTCTTTTCGTTTTCATTGGGGGGTTTCTTTTTTAAAGTGGCGGGTCCCAAGCCCAGCGCACCAACCCCTTTTTAAAGGAGAGGGGGCCCCTTCGCCTTCTCACGTTAGCTCACCTCTGAACGGATGTTCAGAGGCTACCCAGGAGATACGTGTCCTAACGGACGTGTGAGTTGCTTGGACCGTTTGACACAAGAATCATTGTTGGCCATTCCCAGGTGTATGGCAGTCAACAACTTTCCACACAATGTGCACTTGAGCAAACGAATCCCAATCTCCCAAGAGAGATGTTGGGCACTCAAAATATCGAATTGATTTGCTATTCTCGAAATATAAATAGTGCCCCTCGTTTACATACATTAGTGTTTTTTCAGTAGAAACTACAATGTTGTACTATGAAATATATTAAAAGTTTGTCTTTAAAGGATTATGTGGGCGCGTAGATGGTTAGTTTTGGATAAGAAACTGAAAGGATTTTTAAAATACTCAAGAAACTACAATATAACTATTTAGTTTATTAATATTTAAATATGTTTTATTTTTTGATAATATGCCTAATGCTTTAAAAAGAGAAATGTCCAATAAGAAACAATATTTTTATACTCTCCATACAGAGTATAAATCCTATATCCTACTTCCTACTTATTTTATAAATGCGAAAGTTTGTATGTATGTATGGATGTATGTTCCTCTTTTACGGCTTAATTGGTATGAATTGATAGATGCGACAATGGAAAAGAATAGAGGCTACGTTTTTGTTATTTCAGTACTTCAACTGCAATAATATAGCAGGTAACAAATTTTATAATAACATCGATTTAAAATAAAAGCATTCAACAAACAAATCCTACTAAGTATTAATTGTCAAGTAAGTCAAAAATTATTATTTCTATAAAAAATTAAGTTCTATTCTAAGTTTATAAAAATTATTTCAAATAATGGACCGAAAGCGTGAGTAATCTTTCCAAAAAGTAAGTAGCAAGTAAAAGTAAAGTAAAAATGAAGCACGAGTTATGAAGGTAGCTAGAGCTGCAGAGACACGGGAGCAGTCCCAAGATCGGCGTCAACAGAATGCGGTGTATTTGGCATCTCAAAGGTCTGCTGAGACACTGGAGCAGTCCCAAGCTCAGCATCAACAGCAGGCAGCTTATATCGCGTTTCAAAGGGCCACAGAAACCGTTGAGATGGCTGAAGCCCGCAGAAGCGCTGTTGCTAAAAGGGCGGTACAGCGTCGTCAAACATTTATGACAAACACAAGGGGTGCTTTCGAAAAAGCTACATTTGAGTACGACGAAACGCTTGATTATGAAAGTCACAAGCTTATAGAAATAAACGCAATGAACAAAGATTGCCGATTTTGTGGATCTCTTAAATGGCAAGAGGAAACGGCAGGCATGTGTTGTTCGGGAGGAAAAGTAGCAATTTCTACAATAGATGAGCCGGTTGAACCACTGAAAAATCTTTTCTCTAATGAAACAGATGAGTCTCGCCGTTTTCTAAGAAATATTAGAAAATATAATTCATGCTTCCATATGACGTCTTTTGGAGCGGATAAAATTGTCTCAATGCCAGGATTTTGTCCGACTTTCACTGTTCAAGGTCAAGTATACCACAGAATTGGTTCCTTGCTCCCTGCGACCAATATGCAACCTCAATTTTTACAAGTTTACTTCATGGGTGATGAGGAAGCTGAAGTAAATAGGCGTCTGGAGTACGTACAAGGAGTAGAAAAGAACGTAGTCCAAAAAATACAAAGAGTTCTACACGCTCATAACGATTTGGTACATGAATTTAAATCAGCGAAAGATAGAGTGCCAAACGACAGTTATAAAGTTGTGATTCATCCAGATCGTGTACCACGTGATCATCACGAGAGACGGTTCAATGTCCCGACCACAAATGAAATAGCTGCCGTAGTAGTTAGTGGTGAAGAAAGTGCGTTGTCCAAGCGAACGATGGCATGCTGACCAGAGTTCCGGACACTCATAGATTTTAAGACGCCCTTGAATACCCAATAATTTTTTGGAAAGGACAGGAGGCATATAGCATTGACATTCCACAAATAAATCCAGTTACCAAATCACCCATACCAAACAAATGTAACGTGTAAGGATTTTTACGCATATCATCTGATGGTCCGTCGCGCCGACTTTAATTTGTTGCTTCGGTGTAGACTTCTGCTTCACCAGTTTATAGTGGACAAGTTGGGAATGTTGGAAGATGACAACCACTGGGATGCCACGATGGAAAAGGCCGTTAGGTGTCGCTCACCAGCTAAATTAAGAGAGCTTTTTGCCTTAATGATATGCACTTGCGATTTATAAAATCCTCTTCACCTATGGGAAAACTACAAGACTATGTTATCAGAGGACATCTTGCATAGATATGGAAGCACGAATCTACTCAACGATGATCTCTGTTTCAATGAAGCACTGATACAGATCGACGACATAATAATCTCAATTTTAGGAAAGAAGTTATCTGACTTTAGTATGCCTACACCACAACACACAGGAGAGTTGTCAAATGATTTAGTCAGAGAGCTTAGTTACGACACCACATTTTTGCCACTTTTTTGCTTAATTTACTTCTAGCTAAAATTCGCAGAGACTGTAATGTTGCAATAGCTGTGACTTCCTATGAAATCAGCAAGAGTAGTAGTCGCGGTGCTGATTGGTGGTGTGGAGGTATTAATGGCAGGGGATTTTAGGCAAATTTAAGCATCTTATATGTGGAGCAAAGATGAGCAAAGCTGCATCTGACCACTAATATGCGAGTCCAGTTATACAGCGATTTAGAGTCGGGTGCATATGCTCAGAAACTGCTTGAAATAGGTGAAGATCGATCAGAAACAGGCGAAGAAGGTATGGTCTTATTCACCAATCAATTTTGTAATATTGTAAATTCGGAAGAAGAACTTATTACAAACGTTTTCCCGAACTTGCAACAAAACATTTACGATGAAAATAGGTTGTGTGAAATACCTATACTGGCACCAAAAAACGAGATTGTTGCAAAAATCAATCAACAAGTTTTGGATGGAATAAATAATAAAACATCAGTGTACAATTCCATCGACACAGTCATGTCATCCGATGATTCCACGAGTAACTCCGTGGAGTTTCTTAACTCTTTGGACCTATCCGGGGTGCCCTTCCATAAGTTGGAGTTAAAGGTTGGTGTACCGGTTTTGTTAATGCGCAACATAGACCCTCCGAGGTTGTGCAACGGTGCTAGATTGCAAGTCACAGTACTAGGAAGGAATATTATAAATTGTACTGGCGATGCAAAGGGAGACAGTGTGTTTATACCATGAATTCCAGTTATACCTAAAAATTTACCTTTTAATTTAAAACGTCTGCAATTTCCATTTCCAAGGTCAAACTTAAAGGTAGCAGGAATACATTTGGGTACGCCATGTTTTTCTCATGGTCAGCTCTATGTAGCTTGCTCACGTGTTTCGAACAAACACAATCTCCATGTTTTCGCTGAACGAAATTAATCGTTTAATACAGTTTATAGGAGTATGTTACAGTAGGTAAGCCCCTTAAAATGCATTGATGTGACGTATGAGCGATAAAATAATTTATTTGATTATCAAATAACTACTAATAAGAGAAACCGCGATGGAAACGTAGTATAATGATGTGTAGTATGAATATATGTAAAATTTAAAAAAAAAAAAATACAAATAAATTTACGTAATAAGAATAGATGTAAAAGTAAAGTCCTACTAATATATATAATTTTCACCCATCTACAAACTTCAAGTAAAAGTGAGACCAAACTAAAAAAAAATTGTTAAAAAATCAAGTTCTTGCTAGATATCATACGCTTGGAATATCATCCAAAAAAATAAACAAAAATACTTTTTATCGAAATCTACGCGGACGAAGTCGCGGGTCAAAGCTAGTATAATTATAATTTAGTCGCAGTATGTACATTTTTGTTTCCTTGTAAATAAGAAATACTAAATTCCAGAATACAGTGTTTCTTCTTCTTAAATATATTCAATTAAATGAGTCTAAATGTACAAAGTCTTACACTGTGCAATGCGTTCATTTATGATCTGTTTCATTATTTGATGTAAGTTTCTAGTTGCATGAAAACATAAAAAATGTATAAAATGTAAATCATTTAAATCATTTTCCATCACCTGAGCACTATCTATCAACCAATTTGGCAATCAGTTGTCAATAGACGGAAGTGTATTTCAACACATTCATACATCACATCACATATAATATGCATATCAAAGAAGTTATATTGATTGCAAAGAGGAAGCACCCGAAAGGATTCTAGCAATCAGAAGTCTTTTGTTTCTCAATTCATTTCCTACGTCGGTTCTTGTTGTATTTGCTGCCTTGTACACACAGATTCGTGCGATTATTTATGAAGTTGATTTCAGCACAGGTGAACACAATTTGCTATGCAAATTTTTTTAAGAACTTTTACGCGTTACAAGAATAATGAGAGTACTTTATATTTTCAGTCAATTTTACTCTAAAAAGAAAAGATAAAAAGGAGGCATGAATACAAGTACGAAGGAGAGATGATTTGTTATAAAGCAGCCCATACACATACAACAAATCGAACAATCAATTTAAATTAGTTTTGACGCATACTCCTGAATTTGTTTAAATAAAAAAACACAAATTTTTAAATATAAATTATATTTTTTTTCAGCTTAGTTCCATCAGAAATATTTGACACATTAGTTGAGGTGCAATACTGTAAATGATTGTTTTTATATAGAATTTGTTGTTTTAATCGCAAAGTTGATTATGTTATGAGATTATGAGAGACAAAATATAAAGTGGAGTCACCTAAATACTTAACACCTACTTCATTGTACTAGGACCAAGTCTCTCAAACAGACTTCATTGAATATGTTTCGCTTATTGATAATGAAATGTCAATTCAAAGATATGTATTCTCACATCCTTTTCGATCTATTCATCCGTTTCATTATCCTCGAAGAAAAGTGGCCAACTTGAATCGATTTCCGAGTTTGTGCTAGAACTTTCCCTCGTATAATGTCCACTCGCAACAACTAAAAATCATTCTAGCAAACTAATTTTAAACAAAGAACAGGATACCAAGAGCCAATCTCGAAGAAAAATCCAATCAAAGAGGAAATTGCTCTGCTTCATGCTCGTATAAAAGCATGTCGGAGTGTGCTCCTAGTTGAGTCAGTGTGTGTAGTCGTATTTGTTTTTACGTTGGTAAAATTATGAAATTTTCATTATGAAGTTTGAGGTTGCCGGAATCCATGCACAGTACGCTGAGTAAGGATGAACAAAATAAATAAACTTCTCTTTCGTGTGCTGAAGGCACGCAGTGGCCGTCCTTCTGTTTGAAGCTCGACAGATACCCGCACGTTATTCTCTCTTCCTGAACAATGCTGAGACAGAAATCACTCACATTCATTCAACACCCGATAAGTGCATCCATCTACATGACTCACTGAATTTCACAAATTTCATTAAACTTGAAAATAAAGAGAAGAGATTTGATAAAATTTTATTGTTCAAAAATTTTGCGGCAAATTGTGGAATGAACCATGGAATAACACAGCCCCACAATAAAGGATGATGTGCGAAGTAATTTTAGTGGATTTTGTGTTTTTTAATCGGAAAATCTTAATCTTAAAAAATAACAATATTCATACCTTGCACAAAAAATACTTGTAGCAGGGTATATTGGGTTTATTGATACAACGAAATTTATGCAACATAGCGAAGGCAGCATTGGAGACCCCATATGGTATATATGGATTTGTGATTAGAGTTATTTGTGAAATAGTTCAAGGTTAAATTGGCCAATGGACTTGTATGAAGCTACCCCAAAAGGGGTTCTGGCTAATCAATTAAGTATCAAATGTGCACAAATGGAAAAGGGCGGAGAAATCTAGAACAGATCATCTCGTCGAATATATTTGATAAATGCTCCACACTTGTCCTTCTGTAGTGTTCGATCCTACACATTTTCTGTCAAAGTTAGATTCGGCAAGTACGGAGTAGAAACCATTTTATAGAACAGATCTTCTTAGCTGCTTAGCTGTTTAATATTTTGACCACAGAAAGTGTCACTTTCCTTTATACGAAAAGCTCCCATCGCATGTATACGTGTATACAGCCTTTTCCATTAAGAGGGTTTACTGAAGTAAAACTTCTTTAGGGCCGGAAGTTTAAGTCAGCTAAATGAAAATGACATTAAGTCGGAGAGGACGTTGCATACTTTTATGGGTTACTATGTATAAGGATATAGAACTAAGCATATTTTTTGGGCTGATTTGGATAAAGGTGCTCCATTGCATACTTTTATTGGTGCTTTGCAGAATCAAAATCCTAAAAGTAAGCATTGTTCTGCAGTTTTTAAACTTACTTTTCTTTAGGTACGAAAGTTGAATTCGCGTCCGCGTTCAATTTCTCCATTGTCGTTGAACAGGATAGTGTTTAAAAATAGTTGTCAATTTTAGTGCTGATAGGCAAACGGCTTCTATCTGTAGAGTATGTGGGAGTCTATCAGGCAGGCAACTAATCAGCCATCGTCGGATTTATATTTCATCCAATATATATTATATATTTTTCTGTGTTTGACCATAAGATTTGAAGGCTGCACGCCAACCAGACTTGCTCTCCTAACTTCCCCCTCATACAGTAATAAACTGCCACATAGGCGACAAATTCAAATACGATTTTGTGTTATAAATGCAAATGACTTAGCAGAAACATTTTACAATTTGAGCAAGCATTGATTTACGCTTTATCTGAAGTAGGTGCTATTGTTAGTCACTTGTAGTAAAAAGCTAATAAAAAATGTCATCGTGAACAATGGAAAATTGAGCCTGAACAGGAAGCTACGGGTATAATTTATGGTGATAATGTGGAACGATTTGGAGGACAATTACCTCAATTGATTGAGCAACAGTTACAAAGCTCTGCTTTCCATTTGAGTTTCGCAGTGTTAGTAGAGCTGATTGCTCATTTGTTTTCATTTATGTTTTCTACCCAAAAATAACATTTGGAAACAAATAATTCCACTACACACGAATCTATCTTAATTTTTTTCCATTTATTCGCTTTCTTAATCTGGTTGTATTTATGAAGCCATCTTGCCAATTGGTTGATGAAAAATACAATAAAAGGATCTTCATACAAGCACACACTGGCCATTATTTTTAATGATGTGCTAATTTTTGATACGAACCAGACTCATTAATCAACGCAAAATCATACTCAATTTAACTTAATTGCAGAAATGAAACAGATCTGACATCGAAAGCCGTAAAAACAATGTGACTGGAAAGCGACCAAAGCAATTTACAAATTAAATATTTATTGGAACTGCAATCTGCTGAATGACTTGGATTGAAATACGGCTGGTTGTGATGAACTTGCGCACCCCAATCGTATTATGGCATGCTGCTGCTTTAATTATCACAAATGGGGGATGGTACTTGTACAACAATTGCAGCTCATAAATTGTTCGCCTTTGGTGAGCGCATTATTCCCTTTCTTCAGTGCAAAAATAACAACTTTATTTCTCAAAGACCAGTAAATTGTTATCTGTGCAGAAAATGAGGTCACTGTGTTTTATGCACTGAAAACAGTGATTATCTCAGTGATTATTATTAATTTTGTTACGAATTTTGTAACTTCAAGAAGGAGACTGCAGAGAAGTAGGTATATCCTTAATGAGCTCGGTAGGAAGAGTCGATCAGTGACTAAAGATTATCATATCTAAGACGATTCTCTCGGAATTGCAGTCTTTGAAGATTCCTTAGTCGATATATGAAGTCTACTTTTAAAGGTAGCCAACATACAAACAAATATTTTATGTATTAAAAACTGTTTTATTACAATCTATATACAAGTATATATTTAAAAACACAATATTCGTTAACAATATTTCTAAAAAAAACTGACTCTTCAACTTACGGATATAGTCGCAGTGGCGGACATTTCCGTAATTTTAGGTGGGTGTCTCTTTTTTTGTCCTCATAACAATGATGGAAACCAGTGGCGTAACTATAACATCTGGGGCCCGTGGTAAATTCGGGCCATAGAATTTTCAATAGACAGACTTGAGAATAGAGTTTCTTAAATACGTTTTTATCAATTTTAGTTTAAAAATGATCGTTCAGCACTAGCTGTAGTCACAGGAATTGTAAAAAATAACATTAATGTAGTGCATACTTCAGGAAAGCTGCAGGACATAAAACTATTTTTTATTACAGTGAAAACTCTCTTAGGCGGACAGCGAATGTTCGGAGCAGCAGCAGAAACAATAAATTAGCATAGCATAACAAGTTTTTATCATTTAATCGTAATTGAAGCAGCACTATTAATTGTAGCGTATTTAACTACTCATATTGCCACCCCCACTCAATTTCTACTCAATGTTATTGTTATTTATCTCAATTATCTAATTTTATATAAAGTAGCTGTAAATTCCAATAGGATATTTTGTTTATTGCTTTACATTACTTTCTATGTACAAGCATAAATCAGTTATCATCGAACTGTTGCAATCGGAAGTAACCATCGCTCGAATAAAAACGCATGAATACGCTACTTGCTCGCGAAATAAAATAATTAATATGTGCTGCTAGAAACATATCGTAAAACACTCGCAAAAACCCTTAATTTGTATAGCAATAATTTCCACGGCCGCGTGCCTTTAATAAACAGTGTCTCATATTAAATGCCAAATAAATAAATTTTGTGAACAATTGAAAATTTACGAAAAGTGTTTAATTTTACAAGAACTTGGACACGAATATAGTTGCCGAAAAAGCTCGGTATCTCAACAGCGACCGTCGGGCATTTTTTGTCCGCTCAAGAGGAGTGTCCGCCTGATAGAGGGGACATGATTTATTTTTCTTTTTTTAATTAATTTATTAATTTAAGAATAATTTAATTTTACGATTTTATATTTGATTAAATATTTTAAATGTTTTTAACAAACTGAATTTTTTTATTCATGATTGGTACATACATAGATATGAATAGATGTGATATGAATATTTATAATGTGAATAGATATGAATACACATATTTTACATAGTATGTTACATAAAAATAAAAAAAACAACAGTACTTAGCCTCTTGTTAACGATTTTCAAAAAAGAGGAACAATATCTACAGTATGAATTGCTTAGTTTAAACTTTATATGCACATAATTCATAGTTTAAAAAATTCTAATATGGTCGATTGACGTAAACTTTTTTGTTCCTCTTCCAATAGTATATTTTGCACATGGATTTCTAAATTTTTTAAATGTTCGAACGCAATGTAGTCGTCTTTTAAATAATTCTTTAAGTTTGCAATAGATATTAACGCGGTTTTATTTGAGTTGACCTCACAAGCATCTTCAGATGTAGATTCAGTATCCGTGTCAATGTTTTCATCAATTACTTCTACGGCATCGCTACTTGTACCATCAGTGTTAAGCTCATTGTCTGGGTTTTCTATCGCTATAACTTTATCTATTGCGAGAAATTCTTCGCTATCGGAATAAGACTCCCCAAATGATTTGGCCATTTGGAAAATTTAAGACAGCGTTGCTAAGGGTAAGTCATCTTCAGGCTCGAATTCCAATAAACCGTCTTGATTTTTGTCGAACCCAGCTATTTTAAAACAATTTTTTATTGTTTCTGGCTGCACCTTAAGCCAGGCTGCTTTTATAAAATGTATAGCATCCAAGACGTTAATTGGATTATTTGGCCAATCTGCCTCAACACTTGCCAAGATATGTTTCACAAGCAGGCTTCGATAGTAAATTTTAAAATTTTGAATAACACCTTGATCTAACGACTGACAAGCTGATGTCGTGTTGGATGGAAGAAAAATAATTTTAATATTTTTCAATCGTAAGTCGCGAGGGTGCGATGTTGCGTTGTCTACGAAGAGAATAATTTTTCTATTCTGCATTCCTATTTTTCTGTCAAATTCCATTAGCCACTTTGTCATAAAATCGCGTGTCATCCATGCGTTTTTGTTTGACTCCCAATTTACTGGTAAATTTTGGATATTCAGGGAGGCAAAAACTCTAGGACGTGCAGCTTTCCCAATATCGATTGGCTTTTCTTTCTCTCCGGCAAAATTCACACAAAATAGGACTGTAAGTCTCTCTTTGGAATGTTTTCCACCATGGCATTTTTCGCCCTTAAGCGCTAAAGTCTTATTTTTCAGAGCTCTGAAAAAGATGCCTGTCTCATCAGCGTTATAAATAACAAAACCAGTCATAGCACATTAAATCGATTTTATTGCCGTCTGTACTCAGGGAGTTTCTTTTCATGTTAATGTTTTCACCAGACAGCCAACTCGACCGTATACTGTCCCTATTGCGAACAATAAGCGCAGCCTGCGTTTTTCCAATGTTAAATCTAGTTAGACATTAAGACACATATTGAATTAGGTCATTGCAATTTTATTTTTTTAAATATAGTTTTACCTTTTAGCTAAAGCACGCACAGATGTATTATCTTTATCATACGCGTTCACAATTTCCATTTTTTCTTTTAAACTAAGGGTTTTTCTTTCATCCATTCTGAAATTTTCACTTTATTCTGTCTGTTTAATGCGATGTTTTCACTTAAACGTGTCAAAATGAAATAATGCAATGCAAGCAAAATGAATCAAAACGGCAAACATTTCATTCGGGGAAATCCCCAATTTAATTTATTTGCTTCCACGTACATTTTATAACGCATTTTCGTACTTCACGTCCTAATAAACAATGGTGTAAGAGAAAATGTCCGTCTAAGAGGAGTGTCCGCCTATTAAAGGTGTCCGTTAGGAGAGTTTTCACTGTATTAATAAATCAGCAAGGTCTCTTTAGATTTTTCTATTTCGTCTTTGAAAGAGGATCGAAAACTGAGAATTTCTCTGTCAAATGATTCAGATATGTATTTTTTATATATCTCGACAAATTCTAGAGTTTTTTTAATAGATCAGTGTCATTTAAAACTTTAAAAGTGGAAGGTTGCAAAACACTGAAATTTGAAACAATTTCATTCATTGGAAGGAAACGCGATTTCAGTTGGTTTATAATGATGTCCAATACTCGATAAAATATCTTCACTTTGAACAAACTTTCTGGATCTTGGAGACGCTCATCTTCGCAAAGCTCATCAAAATGGCGTTTAACCTTCCTTTGACGAGTTTTAGAAAATTCAGGGGTGATGGACCATTTTTCTGCTATACTATTTGCTTCCATTTTTAATTTTTCAAATTCATGCCGATACCTTTCCAATTCTTCTAGACAAATTTTCAAAGGTTTTTTGGCAATTGAAAGATCGGTGGTTTAGACTGAAGTGCTTAAGAGGCTGCATCGATAGCAAGTAGGATCTTGCAATGGAAAACCAATATATACTAATATTATAAAGCGGAGGGGTTTGTTTGTTTGTTTGCTTGAACGCTTTAATCTCAGGAACCGCTGGTCCGATTTCAAAAATTCTTTCAGTGTTGGATAGAACATTTATCGAGGAAGGCTATAGGCTATATATATATATCTATATATATAAAAATCTATATATAAAAATGAATCTTGTATATATATGTCTATGTGTGTATGTATGTTCCTTATAGGAAGCTAAACCATCTAACCGATTGAGCTGAAATTCACAGACGAACTTCAGTTCATTCAGGAGAGTGTTCGAGCAAAGTTTGGTCAAAATCGGAGGGGGCTATGCCCCACCCCCCTTATAAGCGGTAAACAAAATTCAACATATCTTTGCATCCATCTGAGGTACGGGGACGAAATTTATTACACATGTTTATGGGATCGGGAAAATTAATCGTGTTAAGTTTGGTCAAAGTAGGAGGGGGCAGTGCCCCACCCCCCATACAAGCGATAAACAGACTTCAACATATCTTTGCATCCATCTGAGGTACGGGGACGAAGTTTATTACACATGTTAATGGGATTGGGAAAAGTAATCGTGTTAAGTTTGGTCTTAATCAAAGGGGCTATGCCCCACCCTCCCATAGAAGCGATAAACAAAATTCAACACATCTTTGCATCCACTTGAGGTACGGGGATGAAATTTATTACACATGTTAGTGGGTTTGGGAAAATTAATCGTGTTAAGTTTGGTCAAAATCGGAGGAGGCTGAGCCCCACCCCCCATACAAACGATAAGCAAAATTCAACATATCTTTGCATCCATTTGAGTTACGGGGACGAAATTTATTGCACATGTTAATGGGACCATGAAAAGTAAACGTGTTAAGTTTGGTTAAAATCGAATGGGATATGCCCTACACTTGTGCTCTACATCCACTGGCAGTACATTGATGAAATTTGGTGTACATGTTAATAGGATCGGATGAAGTAATCAAGTTAAGAAAAGAGAATAAAGTTTCATAGTTTAAAATATACTTTTTATAATAAAGTAAAGAAGTGCTTGGAGTCGAGAAGGAGGAGAATATATTGTGTAATGAAAATAATTTTTACTGGGCGCAGCAAAGCGTGCCGGGTACAGCTAGTAACATAATAAAATTTTAGTTTTCGATCTTCTTTTTGAGTGAAACAGCGTCATTTCTTTCATCTGATTTGCAATTAAACAGAATTGTTTTCGTTAGCGCTTTTTAGACTTCAACAAACCGAACTTTTAAAGCAAAAACGGCATCATTACGTCCTGCCCATCTAGTAGGGTTTAATGTTTTTAATGGTATTGAAGTTGAAGACCCACTTTCTTTATTAGATATAAAACTTGATAAAATATTCCATCTTTTGATACTATGCCCTCTCTCACTGCATCATTAAGTACTACAGTGAACATATACGGCATTTGGCTCGACATCTTTTATGAGTCCCTTTCATTGTGTTAGCACCATCATATCCTTGTCCTCGACACTAATTTAGAGGAATATTTTTGTCATTTAAGGGTTTAATAATTTGCTTGGACATTGCTAAGGCAGTTTGATCCTTAACTTCAAAAATCCTAAAAATGTTTCTTTAATGAGAAAAGCGTTTGAGATCCCATTACCATCTTTTTCGATCATACAATAACGGTAAAGTTCACACATTTGTTCAATTTTTGAAATATCTTGAGTCAAGGGCGTATCCAGTGAGGGCATGGCCCCCCTAATTTTCTTCTTGTAAAATTCTTGTAAAATCGGGACGTATTTTCCTAATAACTCAACAATACTCAAAAAGATTCCTTTGGAGCTTGGATCACTGCTATGTCTGTGGCCACGAAAGGCTAAATTACACTTGAAAGTGTCAAAGTAACATCAAGGAGACTGGAAAGTACTTGGCGCCAAAAAGTAAAAATATAGTAATGTTTTTCTAGAAAAGATCTATTGTCACTATCTTTTAAGAAAGGGCCCTTAGGTTTACAATGTCCGTTTTCAATCACGAACCTTTTCACTTGATCAGTTAGCTCTTTAAAATTACCCTTATCAGTAACATATCGCGAAGATACAATATTGTTCATGCTAAAATATAATTCTATTTGATTTTTGTTAGTACCTTGTTGTGGTTTTTTTGGATCTGGATAGTCACTGGTGTTGGGTGCTGCATCTGATAATTCTGGTATACTTTTAGTAAGTACTTTTGGAGCACTGTTCACTCGAGTTTTCATTATTTAATTCATCATTTTTCAATTACTGACTAATTTTAGGCAGCATTTTACTTTTTTCTTCAGTCTCCCTCTTTTGATTTTCGCTCCCACTTAAATATTTTCTGGAACTACACATTTTAATATCTAACTTTCACAATTAACTTTACTTTGCCACCATTTCCATATTCAATACAAGAACAAATACGAAAAATCAAAGATACAAATCACTAATTGTCAAAATAGTCACAGAAAGAATACGCAGTCAGTAGAGCCCTCATAAAAAAATATCAAATCCAGAATTCCCCTAACATAGTGTTGTTAGCTCGTCCCAGCAGCAGCGCCACGAAAAAAGTGAAAACAAAATGGTGAGTTCCCCGATCGTCAATGCTCACCCGCGCTGCCAACGTACCACGACAAAATATGTAGAAACCAATGGATCCGTTCTTAAATGAATAGAGATGTGCAATTACCGGTATTTTGATTGACGGTCGTAAGTACGTAAAATTACTCTTCACGGGTAACGTGTACATCTCTAAAAATAAATCAAAAAAGAAAAAAATTTACGGGGCGCAGTGAAGCGCGCCGGATGCAGCTAGTTATAAATACAGAATGAGCCGCTCGGCGTCTGTGGGCAACAAGCAAACGAGCATTTCAACAAAAAAAAGTATTAACAATCCCATCAAAGGTTCGGCACACTTGTTTCAACAAACGCTGCGCAAACATTTTGATCGTGCGAGTGTGTAATACACAATATGAGCTGCTATGCTAGATACACACAAAGCACCCGTTGCAGCAACACAGCCATGTTGAAGCAACCATTGCTTCGTGTGTAGCTGTGATGTCCATAGCTTTTCGTATTGCTAAAACCGTTGCCAGCAATATTAAAAAATTTTCATATTTGACGGTTGTCTCGTGTGTATCTAGCATTATGTTTATTTTTAAAATTTTTTCCTGGTTGGAGCAGTGTTACCGTGTTTTGGAACTTATTGTAATAGAAAATGGCAACGATGGGTTCCGAAAATATATGCTGCGGCATTTTCTAGTAAGTGCGAAACAATGCTATAAATTGGAGTTTTATAGGTTATTTTACTTTCTTTATATTCGATACCACTACTCCTTGGTGACATAGCGAAAACCCGCTGCTGTTTTCAACAATAAAATTAAAGTGAATTTCTATCATACAACAAAAATAAAAAAATGTCGGCTTTAGATAAAGACAAGGATAAGGAAGAGGGAAACATAAACAAAAGCGAGGATTTGGGTTTGCTCGAAGAGGATGATGAATTCGAGGAGTTTCCCGCTGAAGGTAAGAGTTATGATGCCAAAGCGGCCAGCAGCACTCACATCTATTTTTCCTCAGACTTCCGCGCCGGCGACGATGATGATGAGGAACTTAACGTATGGGAGGATAACTGGGACGATGATAACGTCGAAGATGACTTCAGTCAAGCTCTAAAAGCACATATGGAGAGCAAGAAGATGGAGTCGTGAAGCGTGCCACCGCTTCGCTTAATTTTGCGAGAATAGGTTAAATAAAATAAGCATCCTGCATCGTTTTTCCGAATAAATTAAAGTAAATAATTAAACTCAGGTAACATTTAATTTATATTCTGTAAAAAAAGCTCTGCTATGCCTCTAGTTAAATTTTCGTGTATGTGATGGTGCTCCCCGATTTTGCGGTCGAGATTATGTTGAACTTCCTCTAATTGTTCAACCTTTTGGTTTTCTTTAATTTGCATGCTATAAAGTAAAAAAAATGTTACTAAAAATATTTTTAGTTTCTGCTATGTATGTATATTTACCATTTGATTCGATCGATTGCTTCTTGGACGGGTTTTTTCTCCAGTTCGTGTTGATTTTTGCGTGAATGTTGCTTTTGCGTGGCTGCATTCAACTTCTGCTTCTGATTGTCAATAGCTTCACTTAGCTCGGCTATTTGAAACTCCTGTGCCTTATGTAACTTTTCAATTTTCTCTAATTGTTTCGTATTTTCCTTGAACTCGGTTAGCAATTTAACCGGCAGAACGTCCCGTGTTTCAGATACAAGTGCACATAACTCATTAGCGTGTTCAATAGCGTTTTTACGCTCCCGCAGTGTTTCCTCGTGCTCGTGTGTTTCTTGTTTGCAAATCTTTATATCGTCTTTAAGTTTACGGGTTTTCCTACAATATATCTATCATTAATATTTTTGAACGAACAAAACCAGATATCAAACTTACGCAATTAACTCGTCCATTTCTTCTCTAATACAACAAGGTTTTCCCAATGAGCTTTTGAGCCTTGACAGTTGACAGTTTTTTACTCAGCTCTTCCACTTCATCCTTTAATTTTTGTATGTTTTGATGCTCCGCCTTTCTTTCAATTAGAATTTCATCCAATTGCGGCTGCAGCCGCTTTAGTTTTGTCTTCAGCGAATCAATATTAGTTTTTACTTCCAATGCGCGCCTATTGCGCTGCTCCGTTTCTAGTCTCACCTCGGCAATCTGTATCGACAGCCCATCATGCTTTTTAATGTACTGTTCGCCGGCAGCGTAAACATCTTTTTTGTACATATTAAAGTAACACAAGTAGTTGTACAGAATATCCAGGACATTGATCGTTTTTTTCGGAGCTGTGGTAGAATCAGATGCATACCATAGTTAGAGCTTAGAACTGCACGTATTTGTAATGTATATTGTTATAGTAGCCACAAACTTACTTGGTTTGATCAGATCATAGTAACAGAATGTGCGCGTCTTGACCGATATTTGCAGAATGTTTTCAATGTGCGACGTTAGCTTAACGAGAAAG
>JAWNNP010001349.1:0-76050 GCA_035044805.1 Leucophenga maculata | reverse complement strand
TCTTATACACTAATAATTTTTGACTTATAAACTAATGGGAAATGATTTTGACTTACAACTAATAATTTTTTTAATAAGAAATGATTTTTGACTTATAACTAATAAAAACAAGTAAGAAAATCACAATCGGGCGTAACCGACTGTAAGAGGCCCTGTACTAGTGCAGGTCGCCTAACAAACACATTAAATGTTCCCCAAGCTTATGACCAAACACATGACCACTTCTCACTGCACGACTAAGTGCCTTTTAAACCATTTTTTTATGTATGAAACGAAAAGGGGGGTCGCTCAAATTCAATTGCTTATAAAATCGTCATTTATTATCCGATTTTGATGAACTTTACGGATTTTTGCTAAGAAGGACGATATCTCTATACTGGCATACTTACTTTTTTTTGTGCCGAAGAAATTTTTACCCTTGGGGGTGATTTTATGGGGAAGGGGGGGAGGGGCAAGTTTTTAAAATAAACTTGTAAAATTCCGGAGCAGTCCTAGTCGAATGCAAAAAACACGAAGTCTCTATCTATTACCGTTTCCGAGATCCTTTCGTTCATACGGACGGCCAGACGGACAGACGGACATGTCTATATCGACTCCTCTATCGCTCCTGACCATAATGGGGGTAACTTTGGGGGTCTCCGATTATTATTTCTACCTGTTACATACATTTGCACAAAACCAATAGGCTCTTGTACCTTCGGTACAGGGCCTAATGATTTTGACTTATAACTAATAAAAATGATTTCGACTTATAACTAATAACACTGGTTTTGACTTAAATTATACCCTACATCCCAAATACTATTTTTTTACTGCCTTATATGTCAACCAAACCTACATGACTACAAAAAAAAACATGTCTACAAAGTATTTATATGTTGCTGTTCATCGCTACTATAGCGGCGTCACAGCATATAAATACGAACACTTGAGCCCGTATAAATATATATTGTAGCTATGGAACGTATGAGTCTATAGCATAAGATTTAGTCTTAAGCTGAAAGAAGAATAAAAAACATCTTAACAAAAAAATATTACAAAGACACATTTCCACCGATAGAAAAGCGTTGTCAGAACCACCAGATAATGCTGGATATATTGTAGAACGAACGAACGAACTATAACGATGACTATCTAATTATTAAAATACTGAAAAACGCATCAGAATTAGCTGTGAATACATAAATAGCTGGCAAAGTGACTGTGTCAAGCGCTCATATTTAGCCATTAATGCAATTAAAAACTAAAACTTTTTTTTTTTTGGTACACTTTACTATTATCTATCTCTTAATATCTCTTGAACAAGAACAAGTTAATACATCTTAAATTTTCATTATTATTTATTTTATTTTTAAATCAACATGAACATTGCCTCTTGAAACCGAAACCAACACGGTTTTTAACTGATTAATCTATTTTTCTTAAGAAACATTGGAACATTCCACTGCCTTTTCGACATTGTTGTACAGCACATTATTATTTCAATGAATGAGTTGGTCGTCATGCAAGGCAACAGCTGGGCGTTATTATTCAAAGTTGAATCCAAAATGACTTAATATTTGCGAAATTGTCAATATACGTATGCAAACGTAACTTTAAAACGTATTTATGTTTTACAATATGTTGCTATAAGTTTGTAAATATTCCAAACACGATAATACAATCCTGTGTATTTCGTCATTAATCTTAGAAAATGTATGTAAAACTTTGATGAAAATCACTTAGGAGTATACAAAGTACTGGGAAATAGTAATGCATTTATCAGAATACTAATTTAAATCTCTAGAAATTTTCTTCGTGATTATACCAAGAGTCTCGTGTGATTATTTCGTTGATTTTTGATTCAGCATATTGGGAATTGATAAGTTAATCCATATTGATGGTTTTTAATATCATTTGAAGTTTCTTAGCTTTAATATGTTTCTGCCAAGTAAGACATCGATCTCAAGAAGCACCTAAGCATGCTTAATCTGTCCACTCTAGAACTATAATACTGTTCAAGGTGACCGGTTGGCATGTAACACTAATTGGGGTAAATGTTACATGTTCTTAAGATGAGCACTTAGATGACTGAATGCTCACGTGAACATCGGGAGCGACGCAATATTGCCGTGGTATTGATAAATGATAATGATGTCAGGCTCGAATTGGTGTGTATATGATAAAATAATAATTGGTGCATGGTTGATGCAAGAAAACTACCTTAGGAAACGCCCATGTGTAAAATGTTAAAAAATCGTTGAAAGCTAAATGTGTTGATGTACAAATTAAGTGCTGCTAACTGCCATGTTCCAAAGTTTAAAGAAATAGATTAGCCTCTCTCTAACGCTGGAGGTAATGTCATGAAGGCAACATTTTCGGACTGTTTGCCAAAGATTGTAAAATTTATTTTTGCCCATATCGTATTTCTCTTCCATCGAGACGAGTGGTTTATTTAGGCTTATGTTGAAATTTTGGTCCTAATAAGCATCGCGGCCAGGCGTTTGTGGACAGGTGTAGTGACAAAACTGCGTAGTTTCGAATTTACCACGAATCTGCATCGAAATTTGTTATAACTTTCATGGTAGCTGTAGTAATTGTCACATGTTGCTTTTTTAGAGATGTGCTGCCTTGCCCGTCGTATTTCCTGGATTCCTGGATCAAGGACATCAATCAGCTTTATGTTTGGGCTTGCCCAAATAAGATTGCGGACGTTCGAGATGCATATCCGTATTTTCACTGGTGATTAATGTTTTGCGGAGATGAGTGCCAAGTTTAGCGAACCAACCTTTAATTAAGGGGAGGGAATCTCTTTTTCATACGAAAGAAATAGGAGCATAAAATTGGTGAGAGCTTATGTAATAGGTTTTAAGGCCAGAGCTACTTTCTGCAAGTATTTTAAATTTAAATTTCAGGGTTAGTTTCAATGTCTTTTTATTGTCAGTGATATTACACTTGAGTTTTCATTTTTGTCAACTACTCTATACGGTCCGTTGTACCTATTTTCTAACTTATGGCTAGCCGGCGAGTTTATATATACTAAGTTACCTATTCCTATGTAAAACTTTCTTATATGCGTATCGTTTTTTATTCCTATTCTTATTTTTATGTATTAAGTATTTAGCCCGATGTGGAACTTTTTGTAATCTAAATTTAAATTCTATATCGTTGTTATAGGCTGGATAAACTTGATCTTGTTTTAAGAAGTTGTAGACATTTGGAATCTTACCGAATATTAATGCATAAGTTATGTTCTATGTGGTGTTGTATTATAGCAGTACTTATAGTACTTTAGCCACTGCTCCCAATCGTTTCGTTGTATTGAAATATAGTTTCTTCTATATTTATTGAACGTTTTGGGGTTTCTTTCTGCAGTCCGATGATGAAGTTTTGCTTTTGATGGAAACTACTTTTCTGCTAAGCAGTAGCTTAAATGTATTTTAATTTTCAAACACAAAACTGCACAATTTTTAAATTTTTCTTGAAAATTGGTATATATTTAATATTAATACTGTGCAAACTTCGTTTAATATTTTTGTAGTTTGTCTTTACAGCGACACTGACGAAGAACTCGCACATTTACATACATAAATACACTCCAACACCACTCCACTGACATGGAAAAAATTTAAATTTTACGCTGCACTTTAATTGTTTGAAATTGACCTGTCTTTCAATACATTTCATACAGGTGCGATTTTTTTTCTTTTAACTAATAGGTATAATCGTTATAATAAATCAAATGAATAATGTAATGGGGAGCAAATTCAGACCCTTCCAGCGGCGACGACGATTACAAGTTCTACTAAACTCTCTTCGCACTTTCATGGTATGATCAATGCCTTTTTTAAACTTCAAGCTCTTTAGTAAAGCAATATCAACAACAACAGCAACTGTAATCTCAGTTACAATAATCTATGCAAGTACAAAAAAAAAAAATTTATAAGAGATTGATATTTCGATAATGTAATTACCGAAATCAATAAGGAATTATTGAAGTAGCGTGACCGATCGTGAAAGCTGCTGTAAACGTTAGCTGAAGTGGTACACCTAAGCTGTACAACGTTTGCATATCGGGTGGCTGAGTGAACGTAGAAACAGCAATCAAAAACAACAATATTATACCGTAAATATCCATTTCATCGGCACACCATAATAACATATAGGCGCGAACTCGGTAACACACAGCAAAAACCTATATTGGCACATTATTGTTATACATTATGCCAACATAAAATAAAGGGCTCTTACCGTACCAGTGGAAGCCACGGCACAAGGTAAGAAAAGTTTTCTTAGCAAGGTTACATTAAAGAAATGCTTTTATCAATGCAAACATCGGGTCCACCATCTAACGTTTTTTTTGAACTACCGGTTATTCCGAGCCTGGCAACACTTAGCTCATGACAGATTTGACAGAAAGTTAGTATACGCTCGAAGAACGCTGGGAAATACTGCGTCATTACTTTGAAAATCATGGTTGATTTCATCTTTTCAGATAAAGCTCATTTTCATCTGGGTGGCTATGTCAACAAGTAAAATTGTCGTATTTGGGGCACGGAGAACCCACACGTAATTGAACAATTGCCGATGCACCCATTACGAGTGACTGTTTGGTGTGGATTTTGGTCGAAAGGCATAATTGGACCATTTTTCTTTGAATATGAAGAAGGTGAGACGGTTACAGTCAATGGTGAGCGCTATCGGGCCATGTTAAGTGAATTTTTGTTCACAACAATTGAAGATGAGGACCTTGGTGACATTTGGTTTCAACAGGATGGCGCTCCGTGCCACACAGCCAATGTTACAATCGATCTTTTGCGCACTGTTTTTGAAGATCGAATTATCAGTCGAAATTCCGTTGGACTATTATTTGTGGGGAGCCGTCAAAGATAAGTGTTACGCCAACAAACCAGAGACAATTGAAGCTTTGAAGAACAACATTCGCGATACCATAGCCGAGATAGGGCTGCACACAGTCGAAAATGTACTCAAAAATTGGACCGACCGTATTGGGTACTGCATGGCTAGACCTGGCAGCCATATGAATGAAATCATATAACACTGGAAGAATTGAGCTTTCAAATAAAAAAATGAGTTTAAAAATATATTGTAGTTTTCATTTTATAGCATTTTTAAAAAAAAATAATTATTTCGCGGACCCGATATTGCCAGTATTTTTGTTTCTTTCTTTATATGATTGCCGAACAATCATGAACAATTTTTTTATAAATAAATATTGAGCGTGAATGTAACGTGTTTACTTTTTTGTTCATTGACTTTTATCCGCCAGTTGCCCAGTCACTCTTCGAGATGGGTGAGGTGATCTGCAAGTCGACTTGTTGCTTGTATTGGGCATCGGGACCTGCTTAATATTGCAGTATCGTCACCAAATGTTGATGTTGTGAGGTTGTGGTTAATTGGGATATCTGATGTGTATAACACGTATAGCATGGGGCCGAGTACGCTACCTTGGGGGACACCAGCTTTGATTTCCGACTCTACTGTTAGAAAATCATTTTGTCGCACAACGAAGGTTCTTTCGCTCAAGAACCTTGTGAGTATTTGGTGGGAGCAACACATTAATTTTGTACTTAAGCCCCTCGAGCCAAACTCGATCAAACGCTTGGGCAATATCGAGAAAGATTGCGGAGCAGTATTCACGGTGCTCAAACGCAGTTCGAATCTCTGAGGTAATACGATTGACTTATTGAATGGTGTCATGCTTTTCGCGAAAACCGAATTGATGGGTAGGGATGATATTTTGAGTGTACTGGCTTATTTTTGGTGAGAGAAACTTTTCAAAGAGCTTGGACGGACATGATAGAAGACTGATGGGTCTATATGACACCGCCTGAGTTTTATCCTTACCGGGTCTCGGGATCATGACAATGATCCCGAAACCCGCACTGGGTGGAGAAATAACCACTTTTTAGAATTGCATTGAACAGCTTGGTAATATAATTAATAGCTGGACTGGGGAGTTCCACGATCATTTTTGGAGAAATAAGATCATGACCTTCAGCCTTTTTTGGGTTAAAGCTGATTTTTTATGATGTTTTTTACTTCATGTGTGTGTGTTCGGAGGGGTGCTGAATAGTTCCTGTCCGGATATGGAGGAAGAGCGAAATCGTTTGTCGACGGGTTTGGTTGAAATACATTTTTAAGATGTGCTGCAAAAATGTTAGCCTTTTCTTCAACACTGCGAGCATTATCTCTAATGGGTTTAGATACCTAGCAGGTGGCTGAATAGTAGCGCGAACTTTCCATAACGGAAATTTAGAGTTTTTTGGGGAGAGACATTCGATGTATCTTCTCTGGGCTAGCTTATCTTCAATTTTGAGGGCCGTGGTCAGCTCACAAGTAGCTGTTTTTAGGCTTAATTTTGCAGCTGGAGAACTCAAATTTTGTCATTCTCTTTAAATTGTGGTGTAGAGTGTTTTGCTGCAGCAGCGAGAATTGAGCTAAGGGCATTGACAGAATTGTCTATATCCATTTCGCAGTTGATTCCAGGGTTGAGTTCAATGTGGCTGCTTATATATTTTTTGTTTTTAAGCCAATTCGTATTGTAAGCGGGGAGAAAACTGGGATTTCGTTTGTATTGTGGGTGTTCCAATAGATTAAATATTATGGGAGAGTGATCCGATGACAGATCTGCGAGTGATTCTGCAGAAATTAATCTGGTTGAGATTTTTCGTGTAATTGCAAAGTCTATAAGATCCGGTATTTTCATTGGATCTGTTGGCCAGTATATGGGACTGCATGGTGAGACATAGTCAAGCTTGTTTTGAGTGTTTATGAGTGCTTTATAGAGCTGTTTCTCTTTGGGATTTAAAAGCCGTGATCCCCAATGGGTATGTTTCGCGGTTTAATCTCCTGCAGCTAAGAAGCGATCACCCAATGTGTTAAAAAAGTCTGTTGGGAGCAGTAGGTGACAACAATAACGACCAAGTCGCATCCTAATTATTTATTTGCAGTAAATACATTTCGCCCTGCGCGGCGAACTTATTTTGTAACTGCTATTCTCTTATAATATGCATACTCATACACATTGTATTAGCCTAGTCGCTCTGTTTAAAATATCCTAATAGTGAGTTGGAGTTAAAGTTACAAAGCGAACGCAAGCTGAGCACAACGCGTATATATTAAATCGAACCGCGCAAAGCATTAATTATATTTGATCATATCGGCAATAAAACTAAATAAATAGTGATTTAAATTAATACAAAAAATCGCTTGGTTTTATTGAAAAGCATTTCGGAACATTTTTGCATGCTATCAGAACGTCGATAGCCCCACATTTTGGTGACCCCGACGTGATATAACGAACACATAGTGCATACATATAGTTTTCAAGCCGTGCTGTGAAAATATATACAAAACATTTTGTGCATCAAATATAATTAAAAACATTAAATTCGTTTTAATTGTGCTCAGCTTTGTTTAAAATATTTCGTCTCGCTCACACATAGTTACGTGCGGTTGTCATACATATGTACATATACATTTGACTACGATCAACAGTGATACATACGTATATATATACAAACAGTTTTTGTGCGCCAGCAAAGTGCCGCTAAATATTTTCGGTCTTTGCTTTGTGTTTTGTACATACAAACGCTGCATCTATTCCAGCTAAGAACAGTTTAGTTGTTGGAATATATAATTTGAGCATACGCATGTACATAGTGAACATTTGTACATAGCAAACAGTTAAAAAGTGCTGGCAATTTTCAAGTTCAAGGGTGCATTGACCTTGTGTGAACAATAATAGTAGTTGCATACACTGCTCAACATAAAATTAATTTTTTAATTTGGACAAGTGATTTTTTATTTAAAAAAATGACAACCGGTGAAATGAATATGTCTATGGATGTCTAATGCAAATCGTGTGCAGTTTTTGAAGCTTAAAGCCACTTCGATTTATAAGCAGCTTCAATCGCAAAAAACAATTTACACAAGTGAAAATGTGCGCGCATTGCATGATGCTACAATTGTAGTGCATCTCAAGCGTCTTGAGTGTATACAAAACTCGTTCAACTCGGTTCACGATGCACTCGAAGAACTTAATTTCGACGAAATGGGCAGTGAGCTGCGGTGCAATTTCGATCTTGAGCTGATTTCTGCAGAAGAAAACCTGCGAATTGAGCAGCAAAGGCGCAGTGATGAACGGCAGAGGACAGCGAGCCAACCACATTGTTCGACAATGCGACAGAATACATCAGACGATGCATCACCGATATATGTTGTCGCACAACAGCGGTCGCGGTTGCCTGATTTGAAGTTACCTACCTTTGATGGTTCTTACACTGGATGGACAAATTTCTATTCGCTTTTCACGTCAATAGTGGACCAGGAGGAAGCCATACCTAACATTCAGAAGTTTCAGCATCTACATTCGTGCCTAACTGGAGCTGCGCTAGAGACCATACGATCTCTAGAAATCAATGACGTTAATTATGATATTGCGTTAAACATTTAAAAAAAACGATTTGATAATAAACGTCTTATTTTTCAGTCACATATCAGAGAGGTGCTTGAGCTACAACGGGTTGAGTCAGCGTCTGCTGGTAAGCTGCGTGCAATAGTGGATAAAGTGAACTCACATCTACGTTCACTGGATTCATTGGGTTCAAAAGAGCAAATTGGAGAATGCATATTGGTGCAAACTTTGCTTCAAAAATTGGACAATGCGACACGAGCGAAATGGGAGGAATGTTCATCGACGGATTGTTTACCAACATGGGATATGTTGTCGACGTTTTTGGATAAACGCTGCCGTACACTAGAAAATGTGGAGAGTGCTAAGTACGCCCCAACTCCTGCTGGTCCTGGTAAGCTTACCAAAAGTACAAACAATAATAGATCATTTGTCGCCATTTCTACCAGCGCCAATTGCGCATTTTGTAATGATATAAGCCATCAGATTTACAGATGCCCTCAATTTATGAACTTAACAACCTCACTTAGGTTTAAAGAAGCCAAACGATTAGCGCTTTGTTTAAATTGTCTTAAAAAAGGCCATCAAGCTCGTACCTGTAAATCGATGCATTGTAAGACCTGTCAATCTAGGCACCACACTCTTTTGCATGCAAGTTCAATGCAATATTCACCACAACACCCAACTGTTATATCAGACCCGCAACCTATTGCTTCATCAGCGCCAGTGCAACAGGCCGCACTAGTCGCAATGCCATCAACCGTTTTTCCTATTGCTCAAGCCCTCGATTCTGATATTGTGCTTCTTGCTACGGCAGTGATTCTGATCAAAAATCGTTGTGGTACATTGGTACCATGTCGAGCGCTGCTAGACTCTGGGTCTCAGCTGCACTTTATCACCTCACGGCTGGCCAACCAGCTTCAACTAAAAAAAACCAAATGTGCAACCGCAGTTTCTGGTATAGGTGATGTTTCATTTACATCTGAAGGCCACACGGCCAATTTGTGCGTACAATCGCAATTTTCGAGCTACTCTACGAGCGTTACAGCTGTTATCGTGTCTACAATTACCGATAACCAACCTAGTTTCAATGTTGATACTTCGAACTGGAACATTCCATCGAATATTCAATTGGCTGATCCACATTTTGCTGAGTCACAGCGGATTGATGTCCTCATCGGAGCGAGCATCTTCTTTGACTTAATGTGTGCCGGTCAGATTCGGCTCCCCATGGGACTGCCCCTGTTACAAGAAACTCGTTTTGGCTGGATCGTATCCGGCGGCGGACTGCCTGCTCGTAACACAAAATCATTTCTCGCTCGTACCATTCCTGCCAAGGGCACCGATCCTGATCTCCAGCTAGATCAATTGGTCCGCCGATTTTGGGAAGTAGAGAGCAGCTATGAGCCTATTGTGAAAGCAACAAAGGAGGAGATTGATTGCGAGGCGCATTTCAAATCAAACTATTCTCGTTTGCCCTCTGGTGAATATTCCGTTCGTTTACCAATGCTGCAAAGTTCTGATGTGCTTGGTGATTCGTACCAACAAGCTTTGCATCGCTTTCAAAACCTGGAGCGCAAACTAGCGCGAAATTCGGAGCTCAAGGCTCAATACTCCACATTTATTAAGGAATATCTCAATTTGAAACACATGTCTATCGTAGAACCCTCATCGCGGAACCAATGCAGATATTTCCTACCACATCACTGTGTTATGAAAGAAGATAGCACGAGTACAAAACTTCGAGTCGTATTTGACGGCTCTGCCACATCGTCATCTGGACTTTCATTGAATAATTTGCTTATGGCTGGTCCAACTATTCAGCCAAAATTATTCAACACACTACTTCGTTTTCGTACGTTTCCAGTAGCATTGACCGGCGATATTTGCAAGATGTATCGATGTGTTAGAGTCGCAGCACCAGATAATCTGTTGCAGTGTATCCTGTGGCGCGATTCAATTGAAAAGGACATTGATATTTACAAATTGGACACGGTGACATACGGCACAAAATCGGCATCCTTTCTAGCTATTCGAGCTCTTCAACAACTGGCTTTTGATGAATCGGCAAATTATCCTCTGGCTTCTAAGATAATTTTACGCGATTTTTATGTGGATGACTTAATCACAGGTGGCAACACAGTAGAAGAGGTCATCGAAATCATGAAGCAAACAAGTCAGCTACTCAGCACAGGTCATTTTCAGCTAAGAAAATGGTGTTCAAACCATGCTGCTGTTCTAAGCAAAATTCCAAGTGAAGATGTCGATACGCTTCTAAGGTTCACTGATGGCACTGACATATCAAAAACTCTTGGACTTCTTTGGGACCCATCTACAGATAGTTTTTTATTCTCATATGCAAAGCAACAACTCTCGCCTATTTGTAAACGATCCGTCCTATCAATGATTGCTCGATTTTACGATCCGCTTGGCCTCATAGGTCCCGTACTGACTAAAGCTAAAGTCTTCTTACAGCGCCTATGGAGAGAACGACTCAATTGGGATGAAGCCTTTCCACCATTATTACAGACTAATTGGACAAATCTCTTCAAGGATCTGAGCGCTATACAGCACTCTGTATTTCCGCGTCATGTAATGCGTTCCGAGGCTACTTATGAGATTCATGCTTTTTGCGATGCTAGTCTAGAAGCGTACGGTGCTTGTGTTTATGTGCGATCATATAAGGACAATGTCATACACACCAGCCTATTTTGCTCCAAATCTCGCGTCGCACCGCTGAAATCATTGACGGTTCCGAAACTAGAGCTTTGCGCAGCAACACTTTTATCGCAACTTCTTAAAAATATTGCAGAAATGAGAATGTTCAAGTGTACTTATCATTGCTGGTCTGACTCATCGGTTGTGTTATCATGGATCAGAGAGGAGCCTTCGAGATTCAATGTTTTCGTTTCGAACCGAGTTTGTACCATACAGCAGCTCACAGCTAATATGGAATGGCATTATGTTCCTACGTCAATGAATCCGGCCGACATACTTTCTAAAGGAGCTTCACCAAGTGAACTACAGCAGTCATCACTATGGCTTAATGGACCAGCGTTTCTACAAAGGGATCAAACTGACTGGCCAAAATCATGTCTGCCTGTGCATACATTGCCTGAGGTACGCAAACGAGCGTTAATAGCAGTTTCGTCGTACAAGGATATATTAATTGGCTCAAAGTACATCAACTCATTTCCCACAATGCAACGTATTTTTGGATACATCGCTAAATTTATTACTCGTACGAAATCAACTGGACTTACAGTTGAAAATATTCAACACGGAACTCAGCTGCTAATTAAGCTTGTTCAAAGGACGCATCTATGGGCAGAGTACAAAGCTCTGCAATTAAATCAAACATGCAAGCCGTCTAGCAGTATATCTTCGCTTTCGCCGTTTTTGGACAAATTTGAAATCATTCGTGTGGGTGGCCGTTTAAAACACTCCACCTTGGATTTTAACGCTCGCCATCCGATCATTTTACCTAAGCGACATCCGCTAACTCAATCCATCATAGTTCATTTTCACCATAAAAACCTACATGCAGGTCCTCAAGCACTGTTAGCTGCAGTCAGACTTCAATATTGGCCAATTGGTGGGAGAAAGACTGTTGCTCGTATCGTTAACAAATGTGTACGATGTTTCCGCAGTAAACCTCGTCTTTTAGAGCATATCATGGCTGATTTGCCAAAAGATCGCGTTGCAGTCTCACGCGCATTTTCAGTCACTGGTATCGACTATTGTGGACCATTTTACTATAAATCGGAAGTGCGTAACAAGCCGCCTATAAAATGTTACATAAGTCTTTTCATTTGCTTTGCCACTAAGGCCGTGCATCTTGAACTCGTCAAGGACCTCTCAACGGCAGCATTCATCGATGCACTAAAGCGCTTCGTTTACACTCGTGGCAAGCCAAGAAAAATGTGGTCAGATAATGCCACTAATTTCGTTGGAGCAAAGAACGAGTTGTCTGAGTTGCGTCGAATGTTTGAACAGGCACATCAAAATGCTATAAATAGATTTTGCCTGAATGAAGAAATTGAGTGGAGTTTTATACCTCCACGTTCGCCACATTTTGGTGGCCTCTGGGAGGCCGCGGTGAAGACAGCCAAGTACCACTTCTACCGCTCAATTGGTCTTTCGATTTTGGGTTTCGATGAACTGCGCACACTAGTGTGCCAAATATCAGCAATAATTAATTCGCGCCCACTCTTTCCAATTTCAGAAAACCCTGATGATCTAGACGTGTTGACTCCTGCACACTTTTTAATAGGTGCACCATTTTCATCCGTTGCAGAGCCAGATGTCACTTCACTGAATTTTAATCGCCTCGATCGCTGGCAGCGAGCTTCGTATATGCAGCAGATATTTTGGAAACGATGGAGTGAGGAATATCTTACCCTCTTGCAACAACGTTCCAAATGGCGTTCACCTCAGCCGAGCTTGCAACCAAACGCAGTCGTCCTTATAAAAGATGAAAACTTGCCCCCGCTAAAATGGCCGGTGGCAAGAGTCATGGAGCTGATACAAGGAAGCGATGGTGTAGCAAGAGTTGCTATTCTGCAGACAGCTACTGGCACTACTCGACGAGCTATCACCAAGCTTTGCGTCCTGCCTACAGAAGATGCGGTTGAAAGCCTTAATCTTTCAACAGGGGGGAGGATGTTGGGAGCAGTAGGTGACAACAATAACGACCAAGTCGCATCCTAATTATTTATTTGCAGTAAATACATTTCGCCCTGCGCGGCAAACTAATTTTGTAACTGCTATTCTCTTATAATATGCATACTCTACACATTGTATTAGCCTAGTCGCTCTGTTTAAAATATCCTAATAGTTAGTTGGAGTTAAAGTTACAAAGCGAACGCAAGCTGAGCACAACGCGTATATATTAAATCGAATCGCGCAAAGCATTAATTATATTTGATCATATCGGCAATAAAACTAAATAAATAGTGATTTAAATTAATACAAAAAATTGCTTGGTTTTATTGAAAAGCATTTCGGAACATTTTTGCATGCTATCAGAACGTCGATAGCCCCACAAAGTCTATGAACTGTTTTTCGTTTACAGTAAAACGAGGGGGGCGATAAATTGCCGATAATGTGAGATTACCAAATTTTGATTGCACATTTATCGAAGTTACTTGGAGGTAATTGGTTGAGAATCTCTGTAGAGAATAGTGTTTTATTCTACTTCTAATGAGTATGCCAGTTCCTCCATGGGCTTTTCTGTCTGGGTGGTTTGTGGCGTAGAATGTGTAACCTGGAACTAGGAAATTGTATTTATTTGTGAGGTGTGTTTCTGCGAGAAGCATTACGTCTACGTCTCGTTCCTTTAGAAATATTGAGAGTTCGTGCTTGTGCCGAGAAACACCATTGGCATTCCAGAGGCATATATTTAAATATATATTTAAATTAATATATTTAAAGTGCTCATTTTCCATTCCATCTAGTGATAACATCGATCGATGGGGTTTTTTTTTATTGTGCTCGATTAAAAAACGTCTGCGCAATGTCCATATTTATATAATAAAATAATTCACTAAAAAATACAAATTAAAATTTCACATACCTATAAGTTTCTGTAGGCAATAATTTGCATAATTTGCGATAGGTGTTAACTTTTTGGGAGATTGGGATCGTTTGCTCAAGTTCACATTGTGAGACAAATTTGTTGACTGCCATTCACCTGGGAATGGCCAACAATGATTCTTGTTACAAACGGTCCAAGCAACTCACACGTCCGTTATGACACGTATCTCCTGGGTAGCCTCTGAACATTCCGTTCAATGGCGAGCTAACGTGAGAAGGCGAAGGGGCCCCCTCTCCCTTAATTAGGGGTTGGTGCGCTGGGCTTGGGACCCGCCACTTTAAAAAAAAATAAATCCCCAATGAACATTATCAGTAAGCCTCGGTAGGAACACTATGATGGCGACCCCCGCAAACGATATAAGGATCACGATTTACGGATAAGCACCTGGAATGTCTGCACCCTTAATTGGGATGGTGCAAATATCCAGCTGGTTGATGTCCTCGAAAGATGCAAAGCTGACATCACCGCAATCCAAGAAATCCGATGGACACCTACTACAGCTGCCATGAGAATTTCGATGTGGTTTCGAGTTGAGTAGGAAACTACGTGGCCTCGTCTCTAGGTTCACGCCTGTTGACGAGCGTCTAGCCACGATACGCATCAAGGCTAAATATTTTTATATAAGCCTTATTTGTGCGCACGCCGCGACGGATGAGAAAGACGACGATGCTAAAGATGAATTCTATGAGCGCTTGGAACGCCTGTACGAGCGGTGTCCCAAACACGATGTCAAAATCGTGCTTGGCGATTTCAACGCCAAGATTGGGAAGGAATGAATTTTTGGCCTAACTGTCGGAAAATTTAGCCTTCACGACACTACCTCCAATAATGGAGAGAGGCTAATCGATTTCGCCGCAGGTCGGAACATGGTAGTTAGTAGTACCAGATTTCAACATCTTAACATCCACAAGGCTACATGGCTGAGTCCTGATCAAATAACACGCAACCAAATTGATCATGTTCTGATTGACGGAAGGCACGCATCGAGCGTGTTGGACGTGCGAACGTTACGTGGTCCCAACATTGACTCGGACCACTATCTTGTCGCAGCCAAGGTACGCACTAGGCTCAGCGTAGTGCACGCCGCACGTTCCAACATGCAACGAAAGCTAGACGTCGGCAAGCTGCAATCAGAACAGACCGCCGCAGCCTTCTCAAACACACTCTCCCGACTGCTCCGGGAAACCTCTCCGTCTTCTCGAGATATATGTGAGCAGTGGACAGCATATCACCCGCTCCATGGATAGGGCTGCCAAGGATGTCATTGGTTATACAAAACCTGTGAAGAATTCTTGGTACGACGAGGAGTGTCGCAATGCTACTGCAGACGAAGAACGCTTCCTATCAGCGAACTCTGCAGTCGGGAGCAACGCGAGCTGTTAGAGAGCGATATCGAGAGAAACGGAAAGAGGAGAAACGCCTTTTCAGACGCAAGAAAAAGGAGCAAGAAAGGCGGGAGTTTGAGGATGTTGAGATGTTCCGTAACAGAAATGAAGCTCGACAATTCTATCAAAACGTCAAGCGTCTGACTAAAGGTTTTAAGCCCGGAGTAACCTTCTGTAAGGATGACAATGGAAATCTGGTAACGGATGAACAGGTTTCACTGAGATTATGGAGGAGTCATTTCTCCAACGTAATCGTAGGCGATGAAGCGCACAATTCCTATGATAGGTAAAAAACACCGGAACCACCAATTACTGATATCACTATTGAAGAGCCACCGGACTATAACGAGGTCAATTCAGTTATTAAAACGCTGAAAAATAACAAAGCGGCAGGCTCTGATGGGCTGCCAGCTGAGTTATTTAAGACCGGCGGCGAAGAGTTGGTTAGGAGTATGCACCAACTTTTATGCAAGATATGGTCCGATTAACGCATACCCAATGTCTGGAATCTGTGTTCTCTGTCCTATCTTTAAGAAAGAAGACCACGCTGTTTGCGCTAACTACCGCGGAATAAGTCTCCTTTCCATTGGATATAAGACTCTCTCAAGCGTTTTGTGTAATAGGCTGAAGCCATATACCTATTCACTGATAGGATTATATCAGTGTGGCTTCAGACCAAAAAGGTCGACCAGTGACCAAATATTCACATTACGTCAAATCTTGGAAGATGCCCGTGAGTTCAACAAAGACACGCACCACCTATTTGTCGACTACAAAGCCGCTTTCGACACTCCGATACGATCGAAGTTTTTCGACGCCCTGTCTGCACTAGGTATCCCGACAAAGATTGTCCGTCTTTGCATGGCGAAGCTATCTAACACACAAAGCGTTGTCAGGGTGGGGAAAAACCTCTCCGACCCCTTTGATACCAAGAGAGGTTTCAGGCAGGGCGATGCTCTATCGTGCGATTTTTTCAATCTCCTGATGGAATACATCCTACGCCAATGCCCGTACATACAGAGTATGTCGGCTCGATCTTCCAAAAGGAAGTGATGCTGCTCGCTTACGCCGATGACATCGATATCATCGGTACGCAGGAACGGCGAGTCAGCAAGGCGTTCTCGGAGATTGAAAAACAGTCTCGGCTCATGGGTCTAGCGGTGAACGAGGACAAGACGAAGTACTTGGTGTCTTCTCGCACTCCGTCAATGCGTCTTGGACGGTCAGTGACGATGGAGAATTTCAACTTCAGTGTTGTAGAAAACTTCGTCTATCTTGGAACAGAGATCACCAGCAACAACAACGCCAGCCTGGAGATCAGGCGCAGAATCACGCTTGCAAACAGATGCTTTTTTGGGCTGAGCAAGCAAATGAGAAGTAAAGCCCTCTCTCGACGGACGAAAATAAAGTTCTATAAGACGCTAGTACTCCCGGTCCTACTGTATGGCGCAGAGGCATGGACCGTTATTGATTCGGACGAGACAGCGTTGGAAGTCTTCGAGTGGAAGATTCTTCGGTGGATCTTTGGTCCTATTAGAATCGGCGACGAGTTTAGGTCCCGTATGAACCGCGAGCTGTACGAGCTAGTCGATGAGGTTGACATAGTCCAGCGCATAAGATTCCAGCGGCTGCACTGGGCTGGGCAACTCATTCGAATGGATGGAAGAGCTCCAGCACGCATGGTTTACATGGGGGGCCCAAACTTGACTCATAACTTTTTCCTTAATATACATTCCAGTGTGTCAATGACGGAGTTGTATCAAGCCTAAAGTCTTTACAATGATCTCAGCTTTGGATATACTTGAGTAGATGCATGCATTTTGTTCTCTAATGGTCACAAAATGCATAATATTTCGTGACGTTATGGGTGGCATAAAAAGAGCGCTGTATATTTCGTTTAATATTTCTCGATACCCTTCGCTCTCCAGAAATAAAAAAGGCGTTGAGGAAACGAGTGCTTCTTCACTTGTTTCGTAACATATTTTTCTTTTTTTTAAAATATTTTGATGCACTTCGATATTGTCGTTGCTGTCCAATTTATTTAAAAGTTCGGTGTGTTTAGCTTTCAAACTGTGCTTTAAATTTGTAGCGTGCAGACCAGACAATTTTACACCGCATATGTTGCACTTCAATTTATTTTCTTGTTCATCAAATTTAAAAAATTGGTTCACATTTTTTATTTTGTTCACGATCATATTTCCCGAATTACCGAACGTACTTAAATTAGAAAGCTTTGTTTTTTTATACTTGTAAAAAAATTTTTATTAATTTGCTGTTGCCCATTGTTTTTTTTTTGTTTCAAATTATTTAAAATTACATTTAAATGTATTTGCATATGTATTAGAATACAAACCAATCAAGCGTAGAGACCTATCTATTTGACTATCGCAAGCGAACTAAAATGTATACGACTGGAAAAGAAGAAAAAAAACGGCGCGCTCCTAATCTATTAAGTATAACCTGTTTACGGACAACGAAGAACGTTCAGCTGTTATTTACGAGATTTCCTGAAAACAAACAAATGGTTCGAGAGAGCCAGCAAGAAAGAAAAACTCTAATTGAAAGAGTGAACTAACGCAAAATGTGCGAATGAAGATAATAGTAATGATGAAGGAAATGCAGTCAACTGGCTGGAATACACCCGTAGTCGTCTTGACGAATCTTGGATGGGTCGTGTATTGAAGAAATCGATTTGAACGTCACCATGAGAATAATGGTTCGTATTTGGCTGACGAATGCGACAACAACATGAAAGAGTTGGTGCAAATGCTGAACTGGGAGTGCGTGAAGTGGAACGACACGTAGAGTCAAGCAGCATACTTAGAGCAAGACACATATTAGAGAGCACAACTAAACGTGAGTTTGAACATGATGCTGCGTATTGTGATGAGTACTTGCGCAAAATTGATCTATATAGCCAAGGGTTATATGAGGATATTAAACTGTACAAAATTACAGCGTAACGCAAAAAGGTTTGGTATGTACTGCATTTTGGCGTATATAATAAGCCAGGTAAGCTGTGAATAGTTTTTGATGCAGCGGCAGAAGTAGATGGCCTGTCACTTAATTCTGACTTACAGGACCAAGAGAGTGAAGGTCATTGCTTTCTGTTTTAATGAGTTTCAGACAAAAACCTATCGGTGTATACGAAGACATTGTTGAAATGTTTCATCAAGTGTCTATCAGAGAGGATGATAGATGGGCGCAGCGGCTATTATGGAGAAAGAACTTGAACGACGAAATATGTGAATAAGAGACGACAGTAATGACATTTGGCGCGGCATGTTCGCCAGCATCGGCGCAGTATGTATTCAACAAAAACGCACAGGAGTTTGTCAATACAAACCCGGATGATGTAAACGCCATTCTGTGTCATCACTACATGGATGATTTTGTTCATTGCTACATCACGAGCAATATGTTTGGATACACAAATAGGGTGGATTTCAGTTAAAACGGTTTATAAATCAAACAAAGTACTAAATTTGGACAAAGGTGGTGCAACTGGATATCAAAAAGTTTTGGGCATGCATTGGCTGGTATCATCTGATGAAATTGGATTCGTACTTGCATTTGGTAAAATTGATCAACGACTATTGAAGGGAAGCAGACCACGAAGCGCGAGTTGTTAAGTATTGCAATGTCAGTATTTGATAACAAAACTCTTGTTGCAGTCTGTATGGCGCAAAAGAATTGAATGGGACCGACGGATTATTATTATTATTAGGTAGTAGTTTCTTTTAAGATCGTTGCAAATTTCCGATCTCCTCTTGTTGTAAGGGCCTAACAGCTTTTTGCTCTGTTTTAAGCCTTCACACTTTTCCCAGAAAAAATCTCTTGCTTTATTTTCTCTCTCTTTTACCAGGATTCTCATTGTTCCTGTTCCGAGCCCGCAGAATGGTTCTGGACCAATGAAGGGGGACGCTACCCCTCTCCTGGACAAGTCGTCTGCTTGCTCGTTTCCCGCATGTCCGGGTACCCAGTACAGAGTAATCTTGTTGAATTTTCCTAGGTTAAGTTTACCTATACATTCCATGACCAGTTTGGATTTAATCACAGGGGAGCTTACTGCTCTAATAGCCGCCTGGCTATCGGAGAAGATGGCGATGTTTCGGTTCTTGTACCCCCTATTTAAATTGAATTGAGCACATCTTTCTATCGCATATATTTTTGCCTGGAAGATACTAGTGAATTTCCCTAATGATTCGAAGTATTTAGTGCGAGGTCCGAAAACTCCTGCGCCAGTTCCTTCATCTGTTTGATTTCAGATACAGGTCTTTCTATCAATGTTAATTCTTCCTACGCTAGCAATGGCTATGTCAGCCTGTTGTTGGATATGAAGATGCAGCGGCATTAGATTTAATAATGCCACACTAGGACAGGTTCGCATTGTTCCTATTATAGATATACAAGTTAATCTCTGAACTTTGTTCAGTTGTTTCCTAGCTGCTGTTAATTTAGCCCTATCCTCCCAGACAATGGCCCCATATCTTATTATAGGTCTGACTATTGTGAGGTACATCCATTTCATTATTTTGGGGGACACCCCCAATTTTTTCCGGCAATGACTCTGCAAGTCATCATTTCCATTGTGGCTTTCCTCATTGCATGCTCTAAGTGAGTCTTCCATGTGGTACGTTTGTCAAATATTACTCCTAGGTATTTTACCTCCTTGGAGAATTCTATCAGCGTGCCATTCCCATATTGGCTTGAGAATCTTCGTTCTATATTTCCTAGAGAAAGGAACGATTGTAGTTTTAGCTGGGTTAATACTCAGTCCTACCTTGGCGCACCAAGATCATGTTGTATTAATGCCCATCTAAATTTGATCACATAGTTTGTCTTCATGCTTCCCTTTGCAGATAATATCAATGTCGGCCGCATAGCCTTGGCATACGGTGCCTTTATCTGTAAGAAGCTCTAATAGTTCATCCACTACGAGACACCAAAGGGGAGGTGATAAAACGGCCCCCTGTGGGCATCCGTTTGTGGTTTTGAGTGTAATATATTTGTCAGGTAGGCTAGTCTCGACTGTTCTTGAGTCCAGTAGTTGTATTATCCATCTGATAAGAGAAGGATCTATACTCCTCTTTTTCAATGCCTTTGCAACTTCCGTCTGAGATGTGTTGTCAAAGGCACCTTCGATGTCCATGAAAGCGCAAATGGCTGTTCCTTCGTCTTTTATGGCATTACGAATTAGGGTGTCTAGCTGGTATAGGGCAGTTTCAGTGGATCTGCTAGACCTATACGCATGTTGATTTCTGTGAAGTGGTTCCTTGAACAGGTAAATGGTCCTGATGTGGTTATACACTAGATGAGAAGGGGTGCTTGTTACCCACCTTCGGAATAGACACCACCTTTGCTTTTCTGCAGCACATAGGAGTGCCATATAAACATTTTGGCCTTTTAGTGCTGGGAATATTTCGTCGACTCCAGGGGATTTGAAAGGTTTGAATGAGCCGATGGCCCATCTTAACCTATCTTACAAATATCTCTTGCTAGTTTCCAGTTCACTCTTCTGGTGTTACCCTGCTGCAAGTGTTTGGCTGTGTTTTTTTGCAGTTTGGGGATATAGTCTGGAAAGTGAGTTTCGAAAAGAAAGCTTGCTTTCTCCTCGTCATCTTTTGTAAATGTTCCATCTGGCTTCTTCAGACAGAGTCCTTGAATTGTTTTAGTTTTGGAGAGAGCTCTAAATAATCTAGTTGTAGGGTTAGTATCTGCAATGTTACTGCAAAATTTCCGAAACTTATCTCTCTTTGCCTTCCTTGTTATATTCTGTAAGACTGGTTGTGTACTCTAGCCAGTCTCCAGTGCGCTTACATTTATTAAATAGGCTCCGTACTATTTTTCTAAGTTTCTCTAAATCTTTGTTCCACCAAGAAGTGTCTTTGGCTGACTTAACTACTTTTTGTTTGCAGCTTTGATGGTATGCATCAATTACAGTTGCATTGTAGCCATTTATTTATTTATTTAAAATTAACAACAACATAATACAAATAAATATGTTGCTTAAACATGGAATTAATATACTTATAATTAGAATTAAATTAAAGATAATACTAACAAATTTAAAAATTAGATGCTAATATAGAGATCTGGAGAGACGGCATTTAAACAGTAATACTTATTATAAACAGAACATAGATTCGATATGGATCGTTGCATGCATAATTAGTTGTGCAGGTACTAAGATAAACAAATTCATAATTTCTAGTGATTCTAAGATGTACAGAAAAATTTAAACGCTGAAGTAAATATGGAGAATATATTTCACCAGAGATAAGCTTTTGCATAAACAGTACTGCCATCATTGTTCTACGTTTTGCCTAAGTTGATGAATTAATTAGATTAAGACGATAAATATAAGGAGGTAAGTTAACATTGGAGTCCCTGATTTACGCAAGACAAAAAGAAGAAAATGTTTCTGAACAGATTGGAAATGTGCTTCATGTATACTATATTGAGGGTTCCAAACACAAGAGGCATACTCTAAAATGGGGCGCACTAATGAGATAAATAAAAATTTTGTAATGTATGGATCATTAAACACTTTTGACCAACGTTTAATGAATCATAACATTCACATACTTTATTCGATATATCCTACTAATATTACAAGAAATGAAATTTCAGTCGGGCGTAACCGACTGTAAGAGGCCTTGTACCAGTTCAGGTCACCTAACAAAGACATTAAATGTTTCCCGAGATTATGACCAAACACATGACCACTTCTCACTGCGCGAATATGAATGAAAAGAAAAGGGGGTCATTCAAATTCAATTGCTTATAAAATCGTTATTTATTATCCGATTTTTATGAACTTTTTGGATTTTGGCTTAGAGAGGCGTTAACTTTATATTGGTCCACTAAATTTTTTTTGTGTCGAAGAAATTTTTAGCGAAGTCTCTATCTATTACCGTTTCCGAGATCCTTTCGTTCATACAGACGGACGGACGGACGGACATGTCTATATCGACTCCTCTATCGCTCCTGACCATAATGGGGGTAACTTTGGGGGCTCTCCGGTTATTATTTCTACCTGTTACATACATTTGCACAAAACCAATAGGCTCTTGTACCTTCGGTACAGGGCCTAATAAATGCGAAAGTTTGTATGGATGGATGTATGTATGGATGTATGTTCCTCTCTTACGGCTAAACCGCTCAACCAATTCGTCTGAATGGAATAGAGATAGATGGGATGATGGAAAAGAACATAGGCTACGTTTTGACAAAATCGGAGGGGGCTTGCCCCAACCCCCCCTATTAAATGACAATCAAAATTTGTCATATCTTTGCATCCATTTAAGGTACAGAGATGAAATTTGGTATACATGTTAAGAGGATGAGGAGAAGTCAACCTGTTAAGTTTGGACAAAATCGGAGGGGGTGTTGCCCCACCCCCCATATAAGCGACAATCAAAATTTGTCATATCTTTGCATCCATTTAAGGTACAGAGATGAAATTTGGTATACATGTTAAGAGGATGAGGAGAAGTCAACCTGTTAAGTTTGGACAAAATAGGAGGGGGTGTTGCCCCACCCCCCATATAAGCGACAATCAAAATTTGTCATATCTTTGCATCCATTTAAGGTACAGAGATGAAATTTGGTACACATGTTAAGAGGCTGAGGAGAAGTCAACCTATTAAGTTTGGATAAAATCGGAAGGGGTGTTGCCCCACCACCTATATAAGCGACAATCAAAATTTGTCATATCTTTGCATCCATTTAAGGTACAGAGATGAAATTTGGTATACATGTTAAAAGGACCACGAGAAGTCAACCTGTTCAGTTTGGACAAAATCGGAGGGGGTGTTGCCCCACCCCCATATAAGTGACAATCAAAATTTGTCATATCTTTGCATCCATTTAAGGTACAGAGATGAAATTTGGTACACATGTTAAGAGGCTGAGGAGAAGTCAACCTATTAAGTTTGGACAAAATCGGAGGGGGTATTGCCCCACCCCCCATATAAGCGACAATCAAAATTTGTCATATCTTTGCATCCATTTAAGGTACAGAGATGAAATTTGGTATACATGTTAAGAGGATGAGGAGAAGTCAACCTGTTAAGTTTGGACAAAATCGGAGGGGGCGTTGCCCCACCCCCCATATAAGACGATAATCAAAATTTGTCATATCTTTGCATCCATTTAAGGTACAGAAATGAAATTTGGTATACATGTTAAGAGGATGAGGAGAAGTCAACCTGTTAAGTTTTGACAAAATCGGAGGGGGCGTTGCCCCACCCCCCATATAAGCGACAATCAAAATTTGTCATATCTTTGCATCCATTTAAGGTACAGAGATGAAATTTGGTATACATGTTAAGAGGATGAGGAGAAGTCAACCTGTTAAGTTTGGACAAAATCGGAGGGGTGTTGCCCCACCCCCCATATAAGCGACAATCAAAATTTGTCATATCTTTGCATCCATTTAAGGTATAGAGATGAAATTTGGTATACATGTTAAAAGGATCACAAGAAGTCAACCTGTTCAGTTTGGACTAAATAGGAGGGGGTGTTGCCCCACCCCTCATACAAGCGACAATCAAAATTTGTCATATCTTTGCATCCATTTAAGGTACAGAGATGAAATTTGGTACACATGTTAAGAGGCTGAGGAGAAGTCAACCTATTAAGTTTGGATAAAATCGGAAGGGGTGTTGCCCCACCCCCTACATAAGCGACAACCAAAATTTGTCATATCTTTGCATCCATTTAAGGTACAATGATGAAATTTGGTATACATGTTAAAAGGACCACGAGAAGTCAACCTGTTCAAGTTTGGACAAAATCGGAGGGGGTGTTGCACCACCCCCCATATAAGTGACAATCAAAATTTGTCATATCTTTGCATCCATTTAAGGTACAGAGATGAAATTTGGTACACATGTTAAGAGGCTGAGGAGAAGTCAACCTATTAAGTTTGGACAAAATCGGAGGGGTATTGCCCCACCCCCCATATGAGCGACAATCAAAATTTGTCATATCTTTGCATCCATTTAAGGTACAGAGATAAAATTTGGTATACATGTTAAGAGGATGAGGAGAGGTCAACCTGTTAAGTTTGGACAAAATCGGAGGGGGTGTTGCCCCACCCCCCATATAAGCGATAATCAAAATTTGTCATATCTTTGCATCCATTTAAGGTACAGAAATAAAATTTGGTATACATTTTAAGAGGATGAGGAGAAGTCAACCTGTTAAGTTTTGACAAAATCGGAGGGGGCGTTGCCCCACCCCCCATATAAGCGACAATCAAAATTTGTCATATCTTTGCATCCATTTAAGGTACAGAGATGAAATTTGGTATACATGTTAAAAGGACCACGAGAAGTCAACCTGTTAAGTTTGGACAAAATCGGTGGGAGCGTTGCCCCACCCCCCATACAAGAGACAATCAAAATTTGTCATATCTTTGCATCCATTTAAGGTACAGAGATGAAATTTGGTATACATGTTAAGAGGATCATATGAAGTAAACGGGTTAAGTTTGGTCAAAATTAGAGGGGCGGTACACCACCCACCGTATAGTTTCACAAATTAGGCAAAATAAGAAAAGTAATTAGTTATGCTACTTTTTATCGGAAGATCCGCAGACGATGTCGCGAGGAAAAGCTAGTAATCTATATGGGGAACAAAAGATAATTTTGGATCAAAAAGAATACCAAGATCACTAAAGCGTAAAACTCGTTCCAATTACGAGTTGTGAATGAAATATGCATTTATTAAAGGATTCCTCTGATAAAAAGACATTACTTTACCTTGAGCGCAGTTCAAAACTAAGCTATTACGTTGACACCAGCTGTGCAACGCATTGAGGTCTTCTTGTAATAACTTATGTCCTTCAGAGCCAGTATATGACAAACATAGCTTTACATCATCAGCGTACATCAATGTTTGGCAATGCGATTCAATATCTGGAAGATCATAAATGAAAAGAACGAAAAGTAATGGTCCGAGATAGCTACCCTGCAGTACACCAAAAAGCACATCAATTTTTTTCGACAAAGTGCTTGCGAACAAAACACATTAAGTGCGACATTTTAAATAGGACGATATCCAATGTAGTGAGTCCAAAGGAAACCCTAAATAGTTAAGCATCAATATGTGATTTACACTGTCAAATACCTTACTAAAGTCAGGGTAAATAACATCTGTTTGTAAAACATTGGCAAAGGCTAAATTGATGAGAGAAGTGAATTCTAATAAATTTGTCGAGACTGATCAACTTTAAAGAAAACCATGTTGCGCTGTAGACAGCATTGAATTACAAGAAAATTGTAATTGTTCTGTTATGATTTTTTCAAATAATTTTGGAATTGAACAAAGCTTAGCAATACCTCTATAATTGCTTCCATCAGATTTGCTCCCTTTTTTGTGCAAAGGAATTATGAATGACTGTTTCCAAATCAAAAGAACTATTGATTCTTTAAGAGATAATTGAAATAGATACAGCAAAGGATCACATAACGAGTCGGCACAAAATTTAAATATACCAGATGGGATATTATCTGGACCATTAGCGAAATTTAGTTTTAAGAAGCGCAAGAGCTTTAAGAGAGAATCTCTATCTACAATTGGAAGAGATATAGGATGCATATAGGAGTTAGGATTTGAAGAAAAGTTTGGAGAAAGATTTGATGGGGAGTAAGTTGATTGAAAGAAATCTGCAAACAAGTCCGATATCTCATTTTTGTCCGTTGCTGTTTGATTATGAAAAAACATAATCGACGGATATGAGCCAGATTTTCTTTTCGTGAGCCAGATTCCTTTCGTATCACGAATGTGGTTTTTCATTCTAAGCAAGTAACATTTATAGGACCTCTTATTTGCTAATTGAAAATTATTATAAAAAATATCACAAGCTATGTCAATGCAGTCGCAGGTATATACATCTTTCTCGTCTGTTCTACAGACGAGATAATTCAACTTATCAAAGTCAGTTTTTGCAAAACAATAACGGTTAATATAAGATTCGCGTTTACGGCCCTCAAAAGTAGAGACTGATAATGCTATTTCAAGTGTTGGATGGTATTTATCTTCTGGTACACATATAGGCGAAATTCTAGAAATACAAGCGCCAACAGTACTGTCAATAAAAAAAAGGTCTAACAATTTATTAAAACAGTTTTTGATGTGGTTGATTTGGTGTACAGAAATGTTTGCTAACGGGTCAAGAAAATCTAACTGAATAGAAGGAATTATTGATTCAGAATCTATATAACTCATCCAAGAAACATTGGGTAAGTTAAAATCACCAGTAATGATTTTGAAATCAACTTAATAGCAGCAGCATGTAGGTCATATATACTGGAATCAGATGATGGCGGTATATACGAACCAGTTATATAAATTTTGCGTCCTTGAAAAGTTAGGACAACACTTATGAACTCAATATTCGACGGGAAATTACCCTGAAACTCTTCAGCAATAAAATTAGATTTAACAGATATAAGCACCCCACCACCTTTACGAATGCAACGATCTTTTCGATATGTTGTAAAGTTATCATACAAAATTTCTATGTTTAAAAAAAAATCAAAAATCAAAATATCAGCATCAAAATCAGTGCTTTTAAGAAATAAATCAACTAATTTGCTCTTCAGGCCTCTTTCATTTTGATAATTTACAGAGCTCTCAAAAAAGTGTCAACACATTCAGACTGTCTCAAAAAAATCTGTTTCAGTCGGACATAATGAAAAGAGGGAGAGATAAGACAGACTCAATTCTGTTTTTGCTCAATGAGTGGAATGCTCAAGCAATGAGAGTTTTTTTCGTTTTCTTTTTGCTCGTGTCTTCCAAAGACAGATTTGTTGACCACAAACGCGCAAAGTGTCTTTTACATATATATATATATTTGTATGCGCCTCGCCTCGGTACATGTAATTAAAGAAACCATAATTATGTTTGCATTTTAATTTTTTAAGGTGAATGTGGCATCGAACTTTGAAGTAGAAGCCACTCTTCCAGAAGAATATCTATTTTCCTCAAGCATTGTCAGTGCTTCCGAAGAAACTTCGCTTTTTTCGTCATATTTGGATGACATGCAGCCGCTTCACCAAACCCAGAATGAGCCTGCATCGGACAAATTGAAAAAAATTTGCACTGAAATTGAAAATTTCAACTTGGCTTATGGCCGTTTGCCATTAAACTCTGATTTACAAAAATTTTATCAATCAATGAAGCTTAAATCCCCCCACCTGAGTGAGCTGGCACAGGTTGTACTGGCCACACCGGCAACTCAGGTGTCGGTGGAAAGATCTTTTTCAGCGCTTAATTTTATATTAAGTGAGAAACGAAGCTCACTAAGCCCAGAGAGTATTAATTCTCTACTAATTGTAAAGCTTAATTCATAAGTGGGTACATAATAAATAAAAATATATTAAACATTCAACACACAAACTTTCATCATATTGCTGCAAACACTAATTTCGTATCATATACAGAAAGACAGTTTTTGTTTCCACTTTTGACGTTTCGCTCATCTGCAGACACTCATTTCATGAGAGAGAGCAATATGTCTCCTTTCGAGTTGTTATTGCAAGACGACCCGTCTGTTTTGCTCAATTGGAAACACGAGACAGATAACACGAGTGAAACGGAAAAAAGTGTTGTGCTCAGAGAATGAGTGAGAGTGCTACATTTTTTTCTGTCTTTTGAGTGAGGGGATCGCATTGAAAAAATATGTTGACACTTATTTGCGAGCTCTGATAATTTATAATAAAAGGACAAATTAGTTTAAGTTCTTAGAATCTAAAGTTGGCGCAGGCGGACGTGACAAGTCGACAACACGACGTGAAGATGTACTTCTATTTTTTGGTAAGTATTCCTATACCAAAGTTAAATCTGGCCAGAATTTAGTATTCCATAGGTACGCTCAGTTTAAAAGAAGCAATATCTCTGGAATAATTAAAATTAAATTTTTGTACCACTATGTTTGTCGATGTCAGATCGGAGTTTGGAGTGATAAACTCAATAATGTCGTCAGCAGTGGTCGCTTCGGTAAGCCTTGATACAAATACATGTTTACGGGGAGCCACAATTGGCAATGATTTTTTTGTTACGGCAGCAGATGTGGTCGGCATAACTTTTATGTTTGGGGTAACTAACCGATTAAATGGCGGCATAGATGTTGTAGTTTGAACACTACTTACATTCAGCGTAAGGCTAGGTTGTTGCGAGACTGAGGGTGTCGGTGTACAATCCATTCCAGGTGTTTCAGTCTATTTAGTGGCTCTCTCGAGTTAAACCACATTTGACTCACCCATCGATGGCTCTTGCAGCATAGGTGAGTTACCTAACAATATTAATGGGGAGGTCAGTGAAGGCTTAGTTGCTTGTATTGGTTTTAGAAGTTCTAGCTGGCGGTTAGCCGTGGTCTTCTTCCGCTTTGGCGATTGTTGAAAACCATATTTTTCAAAAAGATCCATATGCTTATCGAGCTCAGCGGAGAGTTGCTTGACCGTCTTGTTATTGGACGTCACACTGCTGCGCACCATGTTAAACATGAGCGTAACTCGAGTGCAAAACACTTTTGACAAGAACATCGAAGCCCACCGATCTTGTTCTTGTTTACGAGGTTAACTCGGTCGAGCACCAGGCCAGTAATTCCCGCACATTTAATAGGTGCGGGATTAACGCATAGCCAACAATGTACAAATCGATAACTGCCATTATCGTATTTCTCCTTGTTGGCACATTTAGGATCACTGCATAACGTCGTGATTTTTAATTAGTTTATCAATTTAAAAATTTAAAATGTAAATTTTTATGATGTAAACAAAGCGCACAAACAGCTGTTTATAAATTGAAGTGTTGAACAAAAGTATTTGTACAGTTGAATTGAACACGAAGACAGAGCGAGATAGACAGCGAGATGTGTATGTCTAGCAAGTGGCGGCACAATAAGCATTGTTAATGTAAAAGTTGCAAACTTTTAAGTTACAATTTAAAGTACAATTCAATGGCGCACTTAAATAAATTGCACGTTAGTTAGTTAGTTATATGGCCGTCAACCGTCCACCGGTCATGGCCGCGTCTAGGAAGGCGCGCCAACCTCCATAATCTTGTGCGCGCTGGCGCCAGTCGTTTTGAATGCCAAATACGGAGAGATCTCTCCATACCTGGTCATTCCATCGAGTGCCCGGTCGTTCTCTATGTCGGCGTCCACCAATCAAGTTTGGGCCCCCCATATAAACCATGCGTGCTGGAGCTCTTTCATCCATTCGAATGAGGTGCCCAGCCCAGTGCAGCCGCTGGAATTTTATACGCTGGACTATGTCAACCTCATCGAATAGCTCGTAAAGCTCGCGGTTCATACGGGATCTAAACTCGTCGCCTACTCTAATAGGACCAAAGATCCTGCGAAAAATCTTCCTCTCGAAGACTTCCAACGCTGTCTCGTCCGACTCAATCACGGTCCATGCCTCTGCCTCTCATACAATAGGACCGGGAGTATGAGCATCTTATAGATCTTTATTTTCGTCGGTCGAGAGAGGGCTTTACTTCTCTTATGCTTGCTCAGAAAAAAAGCATCTGTTTGCTGAGCATTGGTTTTCGTTCGTCTGATGAAGCTGAAATTGAAGACTTCGCGTTGACTTCGGTCACATTTGAAGTCAATTGTGCCCCATACGTGGCCATTCCGACTTTACGTCGTTTGGCAGATAACGTCCAGGATAAATATCCTCTAGCGGCAGAGAGTCTGCGCTCGATGATGTGTGTGGATGCACTTGCTGGTGCTTATGATGTAGCCACTGCTATTCGCCCACGTGTTGAGCTGATAGTAGCATTGAATTCCGCAGGGTTTTCAATTTGAAAGTGGACTGCGAATCATGAAGAAGCATTAGCAGGGATTCCTAGTGATTTTTTGCTGTCAATTTGTTGCTTGTCAGTCGCTAGGTTGTTTGATCCTGCAGGCTGGTTAGCCTCAATAGTCGTTTCCACCAAAATTTTATTGCCAAAAATTTGGTTGGAAAGACAGATTGGGACGACTGTTTGTCTGCATCTACACAGCAATCCTGGATTACTTTTTTCGAGGAAGATGTGCGGATAAAATATATCCAAATTCCTCGATGTGTGGTTTTCCCCCCTATGGTTACATTTCCGTTCCATGGCTATTCAGACTTCTCTGGAAAAGCTTATGGAGCTTGTGTGTTTTTTAAAAATTTTATTGGAAGTACCCACAACCGAATTCAGAGGTCAGACATATTGTGGCAAATCGCGAGAAAAATCTCCCCCCGAATAAATATCGGTTAGGCCGCATTTTTGTAACGAACGCAGGGAGGGACAAAAAAGTCAGACGAGCTTCTTCTATACGATCATGTTTTAACTCTTTGTTTGCTTCAAAAACTGAGATTCTTTACAGCATCTATGGAGATGGAGAAGCAACAAACAGTTGTGGTCTGCCGCGTGTGTATATGCGACCACCCACTACGAAAGTGCCCGCAGTTTTTGGGCATGAGCAAAAAGATCCCAATTCCCACCCTGAGCGTACCTCGTTCGTAACCTCCGCGCAATTTTCGTACGCCGGAGGGACGTCGAGCGCTCTCTCCAGCTTTGGAGAAAGCCAAACCGCGGTCAGCTCCTCCGCGCAATTATCGTACGCTGGAGGAGCGTCGAGAGCTGTCTCCAGTTCTGGAGATAGACGAGGTGAGTTGAGTGGATTCGGAGGCTGGGCTACTTACTGCTGAGGTACCCAGGTACCCGCTCCCCCCCATAAACGCTGTATGTTTGGGGTTACTTAACGATTAGATGGCGTCATAGGTATTGTAGCTTGAACACTACTTACATTCAGCGTAAGACTAGGTTGTTGCGAGACTGAGCGTGCCGGTGTGTAATCCATTCCAGGTGGTTCAGTCCATTCAGTGGCACTTTCGAGTAATACCATATTTGACTCACCCGACGATGGCTCTTGCAGAATATTTGAGTTACCCAACAATATTAATGGGGAGGTCAGTGAAGGCTCAGTTGCTTGTATTGGTTGTAGCAGTTGGCGCTTTGGAAATTGTTGAAAATCAAATTTTTCAAAAAGATCCATATGCTTATCGAGCTCTGGGGAGAGTTGCCTGACCATATTTTTAATGGACGTCACACTGCTGCGCACCATGTTAAACATGCGCGTAAACTCCCCTTCGAGTGCAAAACACTTTTGACAAGACCAACGCAGACCGCCGATCCTGTATTTGTTTACGAGGTTAATTCGGTCAAGTACCAGGCCAGTAATTCCCGCACATTTATTATGTGCGGAATTAACGCATAGCCAAGAATGCACAAATCCATAACTGCCATTATCGTATTTTTCCTTGTTGGCACATTTAGGATCACTGCATAACGTCGTGATTTTTAATTAGTTTATCAATTTAAAAATTTAAAATGTAAATTTTTATAATGTAAACAAAGCGCACAAACAGCTGTTTATAAATTGCAGTGTTGAACAAAAATATTTGTACAGTTGAATTGGACACGAAGACAGAGCGAGACAGCGTTTTAGCGTTTCACAAGTACAATTCAATGACGCACTTAAATAAGTTGCACGTTATAGCAGATTAAAAATAGATTTTATACCGAATTTATAGCAGTAAAAATGATATAAATAATAATACGGAGCACAAATTATACACAACTTGCGCGAAGTCGAACAGCTGATGTTGATCAACCATTATTTCCAAGTTTAGTGATGAGTTGGCTTTCTTGTAATTTTTCATTTCTATCAAGTTGCTCTTAAGGCCACTTTCATACATTTCCCAGTTAGTACGTCTAGGACTCTTAATGATTTTCTTGAAGCTAGAGGCCCCTGGAAATGTCTAATTGCAGAAGGTGATGTCAATCACCTCTTGCCTTGTTCTAGTGACAAAGGTAGGAGTATTTCCTACGTTCGATATATTAAGCTACTTTTCTAGGAGAAATTCTAGTAAGTGCTCACCTCTTCTATTTATATTGGTGCTTCCCCACACAAGGTTGTGTGCAATGGCATCCCATCCAATTAACAGAGGTAGATTTCCTATTAGTGATGCACCAGTCCCTCCATCTCCTTGGTTGGACGTTCGGTTTGCTCGCCTAAAAGGTACCCAGTCGCAATCACCACTTCACGTAATCTCCCGCCGATATACAGTTTTAGTTGGATAGCGACCAGATCCTCTGTTAAAAATTCTGAAAGGCATGAATATGTAATTTCCTTTCGCAGTAAGTTACATGTTCTTCGTTTGTCAGATCTAACGTCCCAAATTACCTGCATATTTTGAGGGCCCAGTCATCTTGGGTACACGGTACAAGAATCATGAATTGAGGATATGCACCTGGAATGTCCGCACCCTTAATTGGGATGGTGCAAATATCCCGCTGGTTGATGTCCTCGAAAAATGCAAGGCTGACATCACCGCAATCCAAGAAATCCGATGGATAGGGCAGGTTTGCTCTAAAAAGCATCCTGTGACATCTACTACAGCTGCTTTTCTTGGTGAGTAGGAAACTAAGTGGCCTCGTCTCTAGATTTACGCCTGTTGACGAGCGCCTAGCCGCGATACGCATCAAAGCTGAATATTTTTGTATTAGCCCGATTTGTTCGCACGCCCCGACGGAAGAGAAAGACGACGAAGCTAAAGATGAGTTCTATAAGCGCTTGGAACGTCTGTACGAGCGATGTCCCAAACACGATGTGAAAATCGTGCTTGCCGATTTCCACGCCAAGATTGAGAAGGAAGGAATCTTTGGCCCAACCGTCGGAAAATTTAGCCTTCACGACACTACCTCCAATAATGGAGAGATGCTAATCGATTTCGCCGCAGGTCGGAGCATGGTAGTTAGTAGTACCAGATTTCAACATCTTAACATCCACAAGGCTCCATGGCGGAGTCCTGATGAAATAATTCGCAACCAAATTGATCATGTTCTGATTGACGGAAGGCACGCATCGAGCGTGTTGGACGTGCGAACGTTACGTGGTCCCAATATTGACTCGGACCACTATTCCAGCGGCTGCATTGGGCTGGGCACCCAAATGATGCATGAAAGAGCTCCAGCTCGCATGGTTTACATGGGTGCCCAAACTTGATTGGTGGACGCCGACATAGAGAACGACCGGGCACTCGATGGAATGAGCAGGTATGGAGATATCTCTCTCTCCTTGGCATTCAAATCGAGTGGCGCCAGCGCGCACAAGATTATGGAGGCTGGCGCCAATTCCTTGACGCGGCCATGACCGGTAGACGGTTGATGGCCACATAAGTACATTACATTACGATATCTCACGAATGGTGAATCTTAAGAGAAAAAGTGACTGAACCATTTTTGTAGAGAATTGTATGATCTACAACCTTTGTCTGACCTGTTTTCACGATAAAACTTACTGTTTTCGAGAAAAATGGAAAAACCTTAATTTTGTACGTTTGACCTTGAATAAAATTTTTTCCAGAAGTAGGATAGTAGGGGATTTTTGACATTTTATTTCTAATGGTGTATTTAACGCGTCTGCCAATTTTCAGCTCTATGCGAATTTTTCCTAAGTTATGACTTATTTTTGTTTATTTTGACTGGACTATAAGAGAATTTATAAGAACGCTCATAAAGATTTACGGAGATATCAGCATGTGCAGGTGCCTACAGAGTAAATTGATTGCGATAATTATATAAAATTGATTGACGGATTTAAGTTCGTTAAAAAATGTATTTTACTACATATTTTCGCAGAATAATTTTCTTTGTTTTGTTTAAATATTTTTGTTTTACTGAATTAGTGGCTATAATTAGTAGATGGGTTCTAACAGTCCTAGGCACTTTTGATTACTCCTTGTTTCATGTAATTTGACTAAAGTTATTTAAATGCACAGAATTTTAATTGGTTCAAATGTTTGTAAGCAAAGGGAATATGTAGTAAAGAGTATAAACTGAAAATACAGTATTCTCCTTGGGATAGTTTTGCATAATTAACACACATATATATATATATATATATATATATATATATATATATATATACATATATATATATATATATATATATATATATATATATATCCTACTAATATTATAAATGCGAAAGTTTGTATGGATGTATGTATGTATGGATGTTCCTCTCTTACGGCTAAACCGCTCAACCGATTTGTCTGAATTTTGGAATAGAGATAGATGGAAAAGAACATAGGCTACGTTTTGACAAAATCAGAGGTGCTGTTGCCCCTTCCCCCCATATAAGCGACAATCAAAATTTGTCATATCTTTGCATCCATTTAAGGTACAGAAATAAATTTTGGTATACATGTTAAGAGGGTGAAGAGAAGTCAACCTGTTAAGTTTCGACACAATCAGAGGGGGTGTTGTCCCTACCGCCCATATAAGCGACAATCAAAATTTGTCATATCTTTGCATCCATTTAAGGTACAGAAAAAGACGAGGAGAAGTCACCCTGTTAAGTTTGGACAAAATCAGAGGGGGCGTTGCCCCACCCCTCATATAAGCGATAATCAAAATTTCTCATATCTTTGCATCCATTTAAGGTACAGAGATGAAATTTGGTATAGATGTTAAGAGGATCATGAGAAGTAAACGCATAGTGTCACAAGTGGGGCAAAATAAGAAAAGTAATTATATTTGCTACTTTTTATCGGAAGATCCGCGAACGAAGTTGCGGGTAAAAGCTAGTATATATATATATATATATATATATATATATATATATATATATATATATATATATATATATATATATAGTATGTATATATATATATATATATATATCAAAATAATCGGTGCCTACTCAATAATACTTTGACACGGTCATTCTGACTCTAACACGTCCTGGTGTTAATAATGCAAAACTATCCCAAGGAGAATACTTTGTATTCACTTTATACTCTTTACTACATATTCCTTTGCTTAAAAACATTTAAACCAATTAAAATTCTTCGCAAATTACATGAAACAAGGAGTAATCAAAAGTGTCCAGGACCGTTGGAACCCATCTACTAATATTAGCCACTAATTCAGTACAACAAAAATATTTAAATAACACAAAGAAAATTATATGAATGTTCGAAAATATGTAGTAAAATATATTTTTTAACGAACTTTTTAAAAATTATAAGGGACAATAGCCCCGCCCCCTGGATACGCTGTTGATCAAAAAACTCTCGAATTTCTTATTCCGTTTCTTTCAATTGCTTCATTACCGTCTCTTTTAACGGCTTCATTACCGTCTCTTTCCGTAGCTGCATTACAGTCTCTTTGAACGATTTCTTATATATATATATATATATATATATATATATATATATATATATATATATATATACTAGCTGCTCCGGCTAACTTCGTACCGCCTAACAGGCATATATATATATATATATATGCCTTACCGTCTCTTTCCGTAGCGGCATTACAGTCTCTTTGAACGATTTCTTATATATATATATATATATATATATATATATTGCGTTTTGCGATTTCAGTAAAATATTAATCAGAACTATTAGATTTCTTTGTGTTTGCTGTCAATTTCAATGCAAATTTATATAGGTTTGACGTATGATTCAAATATAATTTGATATAAAATCGCAAAACGCAAAAGTAAATAAAAATGGGAGCATGCCTGAATATAATAATTTTGTTATTCTGTTACTTACCACCGCCGCTAACGGCCACTCTTTGTAGAAGGTCCTCCGGTAACTGCTCTGGTATCCCTAAGGGATGGGGACGACCACCGAAACAAAGAGGACTGGATGTAACAATTAATTTATTATGTAAAGTTATTTAGTGACCCAAATTTTGTTTGTAATGAATTTTTAGCAGGCTTGTGGTCAATTTACATGATAAACATGCTTGTACATATTTATCAATGTAAAGAGAGACAATTATTAACAACAACTTGGAACATTATAGTGAAGAGCAACGGATACACATGTGTTTCGATTTCTGCTATGAAATCTCATCAGTCCGCTTGGCTGTGTCAATACAAATTCTTGCTTATAAACATGCACAATTTGAAAAGTCCCCTATGTATTATATGCATTGCATGGTAATTTTGAGAGAAATTTCCAATATGTATATGTAGAAATTTGCAGTGAGCAGTTTACTCAAACTATGAATTTTGTTGTTGCATTATCCCCCTATCAACTGCGCCCATGCCGTATTTCTACTCGTTGATAGAAATTCACAGGTTTGGGGCGTTGTGAAAGTTTTGTCTTTCAGTTGAGGAACTCAACTTCAGACGAAAAGTTTTTTTATAATTAATTTTTATTATTGAAAATTTATTAATTAATTATTAAACGTTGTGTCCTACGTTAGTATTATGTAAAGTTATTTAGTGACCCAAATTTTGTTTGTAATGAATTTTTAGCAGGCTTGTGGTCAATTTACATGATAAACATGCTTGTACATATTTATCAATGTAAAGAGAGACAATTATTAACAACAACTTGGAACATTATAGTGAAGAGCAACGGATACACATGTGTTTCGATTTCTGCTATGAAATCTCATCAGTCCGCTTGGCTGTGTCAATACAAATTCTTGCTTATAAACATGCACAATTTGAAAAGTCCCCTATGTATTATATGCATTGCATGGTAATTTTGAGAGAAATTTCCAATATGTATATGTAGAAATTTGCAGTGAGCAGTTTACTCAAACTATGAATTTTGTTGTTGCATTATCCCCCTATCAACTGCGCCCATGCCGTATTTCTACTCGTTGATAGAAATTCACAGGTTTGGGGCGTTGTGAAAGTTTTGTCTTTCAGTTGAGGAACTCAACTTCAGACGAAAAGTTTTTTTATAATTAATTTTTATTATTGAAAATTTATTAATTAATTATTAAACGTTGTGCCCTACGTTAGTATTATTGCGGTTTCGCGATGAGAGGGAGGCTTTAATTGTTGTTTTGTTTGTTTTATTGTTTAAGGTTTCTTTTTATTATGTGTTTTTATTCTTTACAATTAATTCATTCAATTAATTAACTAATTTCATTTCGTATTGCCGCACGCTGCAGCCCAAAAGTTATCAGATTTATTTTAATGTGACGCAGCACATTCTACATTCGTGTGCAACTCGCACGCGCAGCCAAAAAGAACAGAACGAAAGTTATGCATGATAATGCATTTTTTTTAATGCATCGGCTACCTGCATTCTTCCTGTCTCTTTTCTTTCGCAGTAAATTCTTATGTTACGGGATATTCTGTACAGACGGGAGGCATGTAGGCATGCGCTCACGTCTGTTAGGGTGGCCAGGCATTATTATGCCACGTACCAGCTGTGGTCATAACATTACCCCCCACTCAGACTCGAAATGCTCCTGCTCGAGTCCATCTACATATGCGCATAGCCGATTTATGTGTACGACTTTTGACACCTTCCGCTTAGGCATCTGTAGGCGCACGACGAGGTCGGATATGACTTCGAGAATTGTAGCTGGGCCTTCCCAATCACGCTGCAGTTTTGGGCAAAAACCTTTCCGTCTCTTTGGATTATAGATCCATACCCGATCGCCAACCTTGAACTGCACTGGACGCGCACGAAGATCGTAGCGTTGCTTCATAGTCTCTGCTGTCATAGTGAGTTTGCGACGAGCTACATCGTGTACTTTTCGTAAATTTTCACGTAGCTGGTGTGCGTACTGCAACGGCTCAATATTTGCGCTGGGTGCTGCACCGAAAACTAAGTCAGCCGGTAGACGTAGAGCTCTGCCCATGGCCAACATCGATGGTGTTATACCGGTCGATGCGTGTCGCGCCGATCTGTACGCCATTAATGCAAGTGGTAAGAGTCGATCCCATTCGTGCTGGTCGGTCTCGATGAACTTCGCCAGATAATCCAAAAGCGTTCGGTTAAAGCGCTCCACCATGCCATCAGACTGGGGATGAAGAGGAGTCGTTTTCGTTTTGTCCATGCCGAGAATGACAGCACACCTTTGAAAAACCTCTGCTTCAAAATTTCGACCTTGGTCTGAATGTATGGCATACGGTACGCCAAAACGGCAGATAACGTCGCGTATTAGAGCATCAGCGACAGTTTCCGCAGATTGGTCTGGCAGAGCCAAGCATTCTGGCCATTTTGTGAAATAATCCATCACCACGGCCACATAGCGATTTCCGCGCGGTGTTTTAGGTAGCGGTCCTAGAATGTCGATTGCTATTCGCTCGAAGGGCGCACCGGATAGGCTTGGTAGCAATTGACCCACTGTTCGTTTTGTAGGGCCTTTACGGGAGCTGCACGTTACGCAAGCGTTGCACCAACGGTTGACGTCTGCCTGGCGGCCGATCCAAATCGTCTCACCTTGCCGAGTGTCTTTCGCCGCCCAAAATGGCCACCTGAAACGTTACTGTGTAATTCGTTAAGAATGTTGCATACCTGTCCGCGCGGTACTACTACCAAATGTTTGGGTTCCCCAGGCCCAGGATCCCATTGATACACCAATACACCTTCATGCAGTGTCAGACGTGTCCACAGGTGCCAATAAGATTTCACGTCTGGTGAATACCCTGAAATAGCAGCTTTAGCCGGTCTCTCCCCTTTGTCGCACCAGGTCATGACGAGTGCCAAGTCCGCATCAGCTCGCTGTTTGGCTGACATTAGGAGTTCAGTGTCGGCTGTTTGGCAAAATAGGACATCTTTGGCTTCTTCACGGTCGCATGATTTGCATGAACCGCAAGGGCGACGCGACAACGCGTCCGCATTGCCGTGTTTGGATCCTTTGCGATGCTGTATTTCAAAATGATATTGCTGTAGGCGCTCCAGCCATCTTGCGACTTGGCCCTCGGGTTCTTTGAAATTGGTTAGCCAGCGCAGCGAAGCGTGATCTGAGCGTAATAAAAATTTTCGTCCATACAGATATGTGTGGAAATGTTTTACACTCAATACCACGGCAAGAAGCTCCCGTCGTGTGACGCAGTAGTTTCTTTCGCTCTTACTCAAGCACAGTCGATGACGCGTTCCTGGCCATCCTGGATTTGGCTAAGTACGGCACCAATCCCTACGTTCGATGCGTCGGTATCCAGGATGAACTCACCCTGAGGATCCGGGTATGCGAGAATGGGTGGTGTGGTTAACTCGGCGCGCAGAGTATCGAATGCGCTCTGCGCTTCCCCTGTCCAAGCAAATCGTCGTGATTGAGTCGTTAAGCTGAGAAATTTTCAATAAATTTCCGGTAGTAGCTACATAGTCCCAGGAAAGAACGTACCTCCGTTTTTGTACTCGGTGTAGGCCAAGCTGCAACCCTTTCGATTTTAGATGGGTCGGTAGATAGGCCGTCTGAGCTGACGATATGGCCCAAGTAGTTAACCTGCTGCTGCAGAAAGTTGAATTTTTTGGGACATAACTTTAGTCCAGCTGCTGACAAGCGCCCAAAGACATCTTCTAGTCGTTAAAGATGTTCTTCAAATGTTTTGGAGTAGACGATGATGTCATCCAAGTACACGAGAGCTGACTGCCAACCCATGCCAGAGAATACGCCCTCCATCAGTCTTTCAAACGTGGCGGGAGCGTTGGTTAGGCCAAAGGGCATTACGTTGAACTGCCATAAACCAGCGCAGCAGGTAAATGCTGTTTTTGGCTTGGATTCTTCGTCCAACTCCACTTGCCAGTATCCGCTCCGTAAATCCGTAGTTGAAAACCAGGTGGCGCCATGTAAACTTGCCAAAATGTCATCAATGCGCGGCAGCGGATATGAATCCTTCTTGGTTATTTCATTGAGGCGTCGATAATCGACGCAAAATCGGAGTGAGCCGTCTTTTTTCCGTACCAGTACTATCGGTGCTGACCGTGGACTCTGCGATGGCTCAATAACGCCGCGCTCGGCCATGGCCGATACAAGTTGTTCAACTTCTCTTTGTTTAGCCAGAGGCAGCCGACGTGGCCGCATTCGTATCGGTCTGGCGCCGTTAGTGTCTATGTGATGCTTCACTATAGAGGTTCGTCCAAGTTCCATTTCGCTCCGGGCGAAAATCGTCGTATATTTTTCGACTAGATTTTGGAACGAGACCTTTTCTTGCTCCTTTAGACCAGTTGGTATCAACACATCTGGACTAAGACCACTCGTCGTTGCCGATGTGTCACCGTAGTCGACGGAGAAAACGTCTACCGGTTGCATGGCACCAACCAGAGTGCCAGCTTTTAGGTCGACGGATTGATTGTTCGCATTTATAAACCTCAGCGGAATGGCTTTACTGTCGGCGTCTACCAAAGTTCGTCCAATACCAACGGCGCCAGGCAGCGCAGGCGTCGAGCAGCGACGAGACTCGGTGCGCGGTGGCGTACTAATGCCAGGCAGTGCGTAGAGTTGTGGGGGCCGGGAGGGAAGCGGAGCGGAGGTGACAGCGTGAAGAAGCTGATCGCTCTTTGCGCGTTGGCGACGTCTAATGCGTCCGTTTACGATCAGACCATCTGCAGTGCTCCTAGTGGTTTAGGTCCAATAGATGCTGTAGGGGCCGCTTCCGGCACAACTCGACGAGGGTGTAGTTGTCATCAGTTCGCCTCACTCATCGCGGAAGCTCGTCCAGACGTTGGGTGCGGGGTGGGGCAACGGCTCCGCAAGCCAACGCGTTCCAGCGAACGTGCATGCCGATATGTACACTTTTGTCCGCAGCGCTGAATCCTTGTATAACGCTGCACTCCAGGTGAACAGGGAATGACGATTATTGGATCGCGCCGCAACGACGACAAATTGATGCAGTTCGCTCTGTCATGACGGCCGTCGAATGCTGCGCCCGCCAGACGTTGTAGCTCTGCTGCGAATTGTGCGATGGTCTCCTTTGACTTTTGTGTGCGGTACCGAAAAACTTTATATGCGGTGGTGGAGTCTAGAGTGAAGCGATCTCGCAGTGCTGTAGTCATCTCCTCAAAAGTTGGTAGACTACACGGCGGGAAAATGTCTAACAAGTCTGCGGCGTCCCCGCGCAAATTACTTGTTAGCACAACAGCTTTCTCTTCTTCGTTCCAACCGTAAAAGGAGGCCACACGAGACAGTTGCCGCTCGAATGCAGTCCACGATGTCTTCCCATCGAAAATAGGCACTAAATTAGCATTCGGAGCGCTGCGCGGTGGCAGGACCAACTGATCGTGTGCGGCGACCGGTGCCCGATATTGAGATGGTACACCATAAGCAATTGCCGAATGTGTGCACGGCCCCATTGAATGTTCGACCTCCTTCCGCACATGTGTCTGATGGCGAACACGATGTTCGTCAAACATGTGCGCTGCTGTTCCATGCGGCGCGGCTGGCATACATAACCCAGCTTCATTTGTGTATGCTGGTATATATGCGGCTGGCGCTGCACCATTTGTAGCAAGCCGGTTCCACTGGCTCGGTGCTGCCCCGGCAATAGTACAGCTAGCACCACCGGCGCTGTCGTGATGGGCGGTAGGCATGCGCTGACCGGCCGTAGTGAAAACAGGGCTGAAGACACATGTGCTGTAGTTGCTTGTGGCGTCGGTACCTGTCGTTAAGCTGAACGAAGTTGGTCCAGGTACAGACGTTGTGGTAGCTCGGTACTGGGCGGCACATTCTTTGACACTTGCTATGTCAGCAGGCTGTGCAATGCTTGTAGATGTACCTGTAACTCCATCCGAGAACAGATTATTTGTAAAACACATATTTGAAAAATTAGATACCGGATTTATTGAGGTGCATTCCAAGTTTGGAATGTGTGTAGGCGTAGCTGTGACTGACCCACAGCCGAGACTTAGCGCACACGTGGTTCGAACCTCATCGCCGAGGTTAGGTTGAATCGGTGCGGCTCTCTGCTGCGTTTGATAGGTTAAGTCAAACGGCGCGTACATCGTGGCGGCTTATGTAGCTGACTCAAACTTCTGATGCACCAAAAATATCCTCCGGGTTTGCGTAGATGTGATAAGTGGTGAGATACGCTCTTGTATCCGTCGACCACCCCACACCTGACACAAATGTTGCGGTTTCGCGATGAGAGGGAGGCTTTAATTGTTGTTTTGTTTGTTTTATTGTTTAAGGTTTCTTTTTATTATGTGTTTTTATTCTTTACAATTAATTCATTCAATTAATTAACTAATTTCATTTCGTATTGCCGCACGCTGCAGCCCAAAAGTTATCAGATTTATTTTAATGTGACGCAGCACATTCTACATTCGTGTGCAACTCGCACGCGCAGCCAAAAAGAACAGAACGAAAGTTATGCATGATAATGCATTTTTTTTAATGCATCGGCTACCTGCATTCTTCCTGTCTCTTTTCTTTCGCAGTAAATTCTTATGTTACGGGATATTCTGTACAGACGGGAGGCATGTAGGCATGCGCTCACGTCTGTTAGGGTGGCCAGGCATTATTATGCCACGTACCAGCTGTGGTCCTAACAGTATTATGTAAAGTTATTTAGTGACCCAAAATTTGTTAGTAATGAATTTTTAGCAGGCTTAGTGGTCAATTTACATGATAAACATGCTTGTACATATTTATCAATGTAAAGAGAGACAATTATTAACAACAACTTGGAACATTATAGTGAAGAGCAACGGATACACATGTGTTTCGATTTCTGCTATGAAATCTCATCAGTCCGCTTGGCTGTGTCAATACAAATTCTTGCTTATAAACATGCACAATTTGAAAAGTCCCCTATGTATTATATGCATTGCATGGTAATTTTGAGAGAAATTTCCAATATGTATATGTAGAAATTTGCAGTGAGCAGTTTACTCAAACTATGAATTTTGTTGTTGCATTATCCCCCTATCAACTGCGCCCATGCCGTATTTCTACTCGTTGATAGAAATTCACAGGTTTGGGGCGTTGTGAAAGTTTTGTCTTTCAGTTGAGGAACTCAACTTCAGACGAAAAGTTTTTTATAATTAATTTTTATTATTGAAAATTTGTTAATTAATTATTAAACGTTGTGCCCTACGTTAGTATTATGTAAAGTTATTTAGTGACCCAAAATTTGTTAGTAATGAATTTTTAGCAGGCTTAGTGGTCAATTTACATGATAAACATGCTTGTACATATTTATCAATGTAAAGAGAGACAATTATTAACAACAACTTGGAACATTATAGTGAAGAGCAACGGATACACATGTGTTTCGATTTCTGCTATGAAATCTCATCAGTCCGCTTGGCTGTGTCAATACAAATTCTTGCTTATAAACATGCACAATTTGAAAAGTCCCCTATGTATTATATGCATTGCATGGTAATTTTGAGAGAAATTTCCAATATGTATATGTAGAAATTTGCAGTGAGCAGTTTACTCAAACTATGAATTTTGTTGTTGCATTATCCCCCTATCAACTGCGCCCATGCCGTATTTCTACTCGTTGATAGAAATTCACAGGTTTGGGGCGTTGTGAAAGTTTTGTCTTTCAGTTGAGGAACTCAACTTCAGACGAAAAGTTTTTTATAATTAATTTTTATTATTGAAAATTTGTTAATTAATTATTAAACGTTGTGCCCTACGTTAGTATTATGTAAAGTTATTTAGTGACCCAAAATTTGTTAGTAATGAATTTTTAGCAGGCTTAGTGGTCAATTTACATGATAAACATGCTTGTACATATTTATCAATGTAAAGAGAGACAATTATTAACAACAACTTGGAACATTATAGTGAAGAGCAACGGATACACATGTGTTTCGATTTCTGCTATGAAATCTCATCAGTCCGCTTGGCTGTGTCAATACAAATTCTTGCTTATAAACATGCACAATTTGAAAAGTCCCCTATGTATTATATGCATTGCATGGTAATTTTGAGAGAAATTTCCAATATGTATATGTAGAAATTTGCAGTGAGCAGTTTACTCAAACTATGAATTTTGTTGTTGCATTATCCCCCTATCAACTGCGCCCATGCCGTATTTCTACTCGTTGATAGAAATTCACAGGTTTGGGGCGTTGTGAAAGTTTTGTCTTTCAGTTGAGGAACTCAACTTCAGACGAAAAGTTTTTTATAATTAATTTTTATTATTGAAAATTTGTTAATTAATTATTAAACGTTGTGCCCTACGTTAGTATTATGTAAAGTTATTTAGTGACCCAAAATTTGTTAGTAATGAATTTTTAGCAGGCTTAGTGGTCAATTTACATGATAAACATGCTTGTACATATTTATCAATGTAAAGAGAGACAATTATTAACAACAACTTGGAACATTATAGTGAAGAGCAACGGATACACATGTGTTTCGATTTCTGCTATGAAATCTCATCAGTCCGCTTGGCTGTGTCAATACAAATTCTTGCTTATAAACATGCACAATTTGAAAAGTCCCCTATGTATTATATGCATTGCATGGTAATTTTGAGAGAAATTTCCAATATGTATATGTAGAAATTTGCAGTGAGCAGTTTACTCAAACTATGAATTTTGTTGTTGCATTATCCCCCTATCAACTGCGCCCATGCCGTATTTCTACTCGTTGATAGAAATTCACAGGTTTGGGGCGTTGTGAAAGTTTTGTCTTTCAGTTGAGGAACTCAACTTCAGACGAAAAGTTTTTTATAATTAATTTTTATTATTGAAAATTTGTTAATTAATTATTAAACGTTGTGCCCTACGTTAGTATTATGTAAAGTTATTTAGTGACCCAAAATTTGTTAGTAATGAATTTTTAGCAGGCTTAGTGGTCAATTTACATGATAAACATGCTTGTACATATTTATCAATGTAAAGAGAGACAATTATTAACAACAACTTGGAACATTATAGTGAAGAGCAACGGATACACATGTGTTTCGATTTCTGCTATGAAATCTCATCAGTCCGCTTGGCTGTGTCAATACAAATTCTTGCTTATAAACATGCACAATTTGAAAAGTCCCCTATGTATTATATGCATTGCATGGTAATTTTGAGAGAAATTTCCAATATGTATATGTAGAAATTTGCAGTGAGCAGTTTACTCAAACTATGAATTTTGTTGTTGCATTATCCCCCTATCAACTGCGCCCATGCCGTATTTCTACTCGTTGATAGAAATTCACAGGTTTGGGGCGTTGTGAAAGTTTTGTCTTTCAGTTGAGGAACTCAACTTCAGACGAAAAGTTTTTTATTATTGAAAATTTGTTAATTAATTATTAAACGTTGTGCCCTACGTTAGTATTATGTAAAGTTATTTAGTGACCCAAAATTTGTTAGTAATGAATTTTTAGCAGGCTTAGTGGTCAATTTACATGATAAACATGCTTGTACATATTTATCAATGTAAAGAGAGACAATTATTAACAACAACTTGGAACATTATAGTGAAGAGCAACGGATACACATGTGTTTCGATTTCTGCTATGAAATCTCATCAGTCCGCTTGGCTGTGTCAATACAAATTCTTGCTTATAAACATGCACAATTTGAAAAGTCCCCTATGTATTATATGCATTGCATGGTAATTTTGAGAGAAATTTCCAATATGTATATGTAGAAATTTGCAGTGAGCAGTTTACTCAAACTATGAATTTTGTTGTTGCATTATCCCCCTATCAACTGCGCCCATGCCGTATTTCTACTCGTTGATAGAAATTCACAGGTTTGGGGCGTTGTGAAAGTTTTGTCTTTCAGTTGAGGAACTCAACTTCAGACGATAAATATGAGAATTTGTTAATTAATTATTAAACGTTGTGCCCTACGTTAGTTTATGTAAAGTTATTTAGTGACCCAAAATTTGTTAGTAATGAATTTTTAGCAGGCTTAGTGGTCAATTTACATGATAAACATGCTTGTACATATTTATCAATGTAAAGAGAGACAATTATTAACAACAACTTGGAACATTATAGTGAAGAGCAACGGATACACATGTGTTTCGATTTCTGCTATGAAATCTCATCAGTCCGCTTGGCTGTGTCAATACAAATTCTTGCTTATAAACATGCACAATTTGAAAAGTCCCCTATGTATTATATGCATTGCATGGTAATTTTGAGAGAAATTTCCAATATGTATATGTAGAAATTTGCAGTGAGCAGTTTACTCAAACTATGAATTTTGTTGTTGCATTATCCCCCTATCAACTGCGCCCATGCCGTATTTCTACTCGTTGATAGAAATTCACAGGTTTGGGGCGTTGTGAAAGTTTTGTCTTTCAGTTGAGGAACTCAACTTCAGACAAAGTTTTTATAATTAATTATTAAATTGATTATTAATTGGCCCTACGTTAGTATTATGTAAAGTTATTTAGTGACCCAAAATTTGTTAGTAATGAATTTTTAGCAGGCTTAGTGGTCAATTTACATGATAAACATGCTTGTACATATTTATCAATGTAAAGAGAGACAATTATTAACAACAACTTGGAACATTATAGTGAAGAGCAACGGATACACATGTGTTTCGATTTCTGCTATGAAATCTCATCAGTCCGCTTGGCTGTGTCAATACAAATTCTTGCTTATAAACATGCACAATTTGAAAAGTCCCCTATGTATTATATGCATTGCATGGTAATTTTGAGAGAAATTTCCAATATGTATATGTAGAAATTTGCAGTGAGCAGTTTACTCAAACTATGAATTTTGTTGTTGCATTATCCCCCTATCAACTGCGCCCATGCCGTATTTCTACTCGTTGATAGAAATTCACAGGTTTGGGGCGTTGTGAAAGTTTTGTCTTTCAGTTGAGGAACTCAACTTCAGACGAAAAGTTTTTTATAATTAATTTTTATTATTGAAAATTTGTTAATTAATTATTAAACGTTGTGCCCTACGTTAATAATTAATTAACAAAGTTCCAATAATAAAAATTAATTATAAAAAACTTTTCGTCTGAAGTTGAGTTCCTCAACTGAAAGACAAAACTTTCACAACGCCCCAAACCTGTGAATTTCTATCAACGAGTAGAAATACGGCATGGGCGCAGTTGATAGGGGGATAATGCAACAACAAAATTCATAGTTTGAGTAAACTGCTCACTGCAAATTTCTACATATACATATTGGAAATTTCTCTCAAAATTACCATGCAATGCATATAATACATAGGGGACTTTTCAAATTGTGCATGTTTATAAGCAAGAATTTGTATTGACACAGCCAAGCGGACTGATGAGATTTCATAGCAGAAATCGAAACACATGTGTATCCGTTGCTCTTCACTATAATGTTCCAAGTTGTTGTTAATAATTGTCTCTCTTTACATTGATAAATATGTACAAGCATGTTTATCATGTAAATTGACCACTAAGCCTGCTAAAAATTCATTACTAACAAATTTTGGGTCACTAAATAACTTTACATAATACTAACGTAGGGCACAACGTTTAATAATTAATTAACAAATTTTCAATAATAAAAATTAATTATAAAAAAAAAACTTTTCGTCTGAAGTTGAGTTCCTCAACTGAAAGACAAAACTTTCACAACGCCCCAAACCTGTGAATTTCTATCAACGAGTAGAAATACGGCATGGGCGCAGTTGATAGGGGGATAATGCAACAACAAAATTCATAGTTTGAGTAAACTGCTCACTGCAAATTTCTACATATACATATTGGAAATTTCTCTCAAAATTACCATGCAATGCATATAATACATAGGGGACTTTTCAAATTGTGCATGTTTATAAGCAAGAATTTGTATTGACACAGCCAAGCGGACTGATGAGATTTCATAGCAGAAATCGAAACACATGTGTATCCGTTGCTCTTCACTATAATGTACCAAGTTGTTGTTAATAATTGTCTCTCTTTACATTGATAAATATGTACAAGCATGTTTATCATGTAAATTGACCACTAAGCCTGCTAAAAATTCATTACTAATTAATTTATTATTTACATCTTTCCTCCACACTTAGAATGATACAATAGTAAATTACGATTCACCAGAACTCAGTATAAAAGTATTAAAAAGGGTGAGACCATAGTTGTAATGGGTCTCCAATACCCCTCCCTACCTTTGTCGCACAGCGATCTAAAAGAAAGCGGCCCTTTTTGTATATTTAATTCACACTCCTTTACCTTATGTGTATCCCCCATCGGACCCAGATGTCCCACCCTTTCAAACAAAACTCTAGGCTATTTTCATATTACACTTACTTTAATATATAGATAAACCTATCCTGACATTATAATCTTAGTAATTATAAAGGGGATAAAACTAATTTCTTAACAAATACATGGGTACATTTACGCAACTGTTAATAAACATGTAGAATTTTTTTATAATCAATATTCGGAACAATTATTCCTTAGGGCTATCGGGGTGATGGTGATAGGAGGGAAGAGAAACTTGATTTTTCTTTATTGATCGATTTTATGATGGGAGAAAACTCGCAGTCTACTCAGCAACCCAATCTACCTACTTCACTGGAACGCTCTAGTAAATGATACAGGCGGATCTAAGCTTTACGTGTGATTGGATAATGTACTCGGCTAAATTAATGCCACAAACAAATCAGGTTAATTTGGAAATTCTTTTGGGTTGTCTCCCTTCTACCATTTCACCTAACACTGTATTTTAATAAGCAACGTTTTACTTAAAGTTCTTATTTGGCACAACTCACTACCTATGTCTGAATTATATGAATTAAATTTAAATTTCACAAAAGTGGCGAGAAAGCTACGTCTTAAGATATGTGGATAGCTAGCATACGCTCTAACGCTAATATAAGGTAATAATACTTATTTTAATAAATTCACTAGTGGTTGCGCCTTCTGGGCTGCTTAACAACAAAAATATTAGCAATTATGCCTTACCTTATGCCTTAATTCAATAAAAGTATATATATTATGTCAGTAATTGTGCATCATATTAGAGTTAGTGATTATGCCTTATGGGCTTTTTTTCTCTTTTATAAAAATAAGTACAAGAAAGTCGTAATATTTGTGTTCTATGAGCGCTTCACCGATCAAATTTTACAAAATAATAATTAGGCTGGGAGATTGGGATTCGTTTGCTCAAGTGTAAAGTTGTTGACTGCCATTCACCTGGAAATGGCCAACAATGATTCTTGTGTCAAACGGTCCAAGCAACTCACACGTCCGTTAGGACACGTAACTCCTGGGTAGCCTCTGAACATCCGTTCAGAGGTGAGCTAACGTGAGAAGGCGAAGGGGCCCCCTCTCCTTTAAAAAGGGGTTGGTGCGCTGGGCTTGGGACCCAATGAAAACTAAAGGAAAACCTCGGAAGCAATTGAATGTTGACGACCCCCGCAAACGCTATAACGCACCCTTAATTGGGATGGTGCAAGTATCCAGCTGATTGATGTCCTCGAAAAATGCAAGGCTGACATCACCGCAATCCAAGAAATCCGATGGATAGGGCAGGGTTGCTCTAAAAAAGCATCCTGTGTCATCTACTACAGCTGCCATGCGAGTAAGCACGAATTTGGATGTGGTTTCGTGGTGAGTAGGAAACTACGTGGCCTCGTCTCTAGGTTCACACCTGTTGACGAGCGTCTAGTCGCGATACGCATCAAAGCTAAATATTTTTATATTAGCCTGATTTGTGCGCACGCCCCAACGGAAGAGAAAGACGACGATGCTAAAGATGAGTTCTATGAGCGCTTGGAACGCCTGTACGAGCGCTGTCCCAAACACATGTCATTTGGGAAGGAAGGTATCTTTGGCCCAACCGTCGGAAAATTTAGCCTTCACGACACTGCCTCCAATAATGGAGAGAGGCTAATCGATTTCGCCGCAGGTCGGAACATGGTAGTTAGTAGTACCAGATTTCAACATCTTAACATCCACAAGGCTACATGGCTGAGTCCTGATCAAAAAACACGCAACCAAATTGATCATGTTGTGATTAGGCACGCATCGAGCGTGTTGGACGTGCGAACGTTACGTGGTCCCAACATTGACTCGGACCACTATCTTGTTGCAGCCAAGGTACGTTCCAACATGCAACGAAGGCTAGACGTCGGCAAGGTGTATTCAGAGCAGACCGCCGCAGCCTTCTCAAACACACCCTCCCGACTGCTCCGGGAAACCTCTCCGATTTCTCGAGATATATGTGAGCAGTAGACACATATCACCCGCTCCATGGATAGGGCTGCCAAAAATGTCATTGGTTATACAAAACCTGTGAAGAATTCTTGGTACGACGAGGAGTGTCGCAATGCTACTGCAGAGAAGAACGCTTCCTATCAGCGAACTCTACAGTCGGGAGCAACGCGAGCTGTTAGAAAGCGATATCGAGAGAAACGGAGAGAGGAGAAACGCCTTTTCAGACGCAAGAAAAGGAGCAAGAAAGGTGGGAGTTTGAGGTTGTTGAGATGTTCCGTAACAAAAATGAAGCCCGAAAATTCTACCAAAAGGTCAAGCGTCTGACTGAAGGTTTTAAGCCCGGAGTAACTTTCTGTAAGGATGAGAATGGAAATCTGGTAACGGATGAGCAGGAATCACTGAGATTATGGAGGAGTCATTTCTCCAACCTACTCGGCGATGAAGCGCACAATACCGCCGATAGAGAAATGACACCGGAACCACCAGTTAATGATGGCACTATTGTAGAGCCACCGGACTATTACGAGGTTGATTCAGTTATTAAAAAGCTGAAAAATAACAAAGCGGCAGGCTCTGATGGGCTGCCAGCTGATTTATTTAAGACCGGCGGCGAAGAGTTGGTTTGGAGTATGCACCAGCTTTTATGCAAGATATGGTCCGATGAACGCATACCCAATGACTGGAATCTCAGTGTTCACTGTCCTATCTTTAAGAAAGGAGACCCCGCTGTTTGCGCCAACTACCGCGGAATAAGTCTCCTTTCCATTGGATATAAGACTCTGTCGGGCGTATTGTGTAATAGGCTGAAGCCATATACCGACACAATGATAGGACGATGTCAGTGTGGCTTCAGACCAAAAAGGTCGACCAGTGACCAAATATTCACATTACGCCAAATCTTGGAAAAGACCCGTGAGTTCAACAAAGACACTCACCACCTATTTGTCGATTACAAAGCCGCTTTCGACAGAGCGAAGTTCTTCGACGCCCTGTCTGCACTAGGTATCCCGGCAAAGATTGTCCGTCTTTACATGGCGACGCTATCTAACACACAAAGCGTTGTCAGGGTGGGGAAAAACCTCTCCGACCCCTTTGATACCAAGAGAGGTTTCAGGCAGGGCGATGCTCTGTCGTGCGATTTTTTCAATCTCCTGATGGAATACATCCTACGCCAATGCCCGTACATACAGAGTATGTCGGGCTCGATCTTCCAAAAGGAAGTGATGCTATTCGCTTACGCCGATGACATCGATATCATCGGTACGCAGGAACGGCGAGTCAGCAAGTCGTTCTCGGAGATTGAAAAACAGTCTCGGCTCATGGGTCTAGCGGTGAACGAGGACAAGACGAAGTACTTGGTGTCTTCTCGCACTCCGTCAATGCGTCTTGGACGGTCAGTGACGATGGAGAATTTCAACTTCAGTGTTGTAGAAAACTTCGTCTATCTCGGAACAGAGATCACCAGCAACAACAACGTCAGCCTGGAGATCAGGCGAAGAATCACGCTTGCAAACAGATGTTTTTTTTTTGGGCTGAGCAAGCAAATGAGAAGTAAAGCCCTCTCTCGACGGACGAAAATAAAGATATATAAGATGCTGATACTCCCGGTCCTACTGTATGGCGCAGAGGCATGGACCGTGATTGAGTCGGACGAGACAGCGTTGGAAGTCTTCGAGAGGAAGATTCTTCGGTGGATCTTTGGTCCTATTAGAATCGGCGACGAGTTTAGGTCCCGTATGAAACGAGAGCTGTACGAGCTATTCGATGAGGTTGACATAGTCCAGCGCATAAGATTCCAGCGGCTGCACTGGGCTGGGCACCTCATTCGAATGGATGGAAGAGCTCCAGCACGCATGGTTTACATGGGGGGCCCAAACTTGATTGGTGGACGCCGACATAGAGGACGACCGGGCACTCGATGGAATGACCAGGTATGGAGAGATCTCTCCGTACTTGGCATTCAGAACGACTGGCGCCAGCGCGCACAGGATTATGGAGGCTGGCGCACTTTCCTGGACGCGGCCATGACCGGTTGACGGCCATTTAAGTAAGTAAGTAAGTAATAATTAGGCTGGACCACCTTTGGTGCGTATCGGCAAGCATTAACAATAATACGGACTCGCGGTCACGTCGTAGCTGTTGCAACATATAAAAAAATACGCAGCGGACTGCAGCGGTGGCTACGCCGCTCTTTCGTCGGCCATTGACTGCCGGATCTATGACCGTTAATGCGGTCAGACAAACGAATGGATTAAAAACCTTTAACCGCAGGTTGGCACGCGGTTTTCCTGGCCTTTGCTCTTGGAAAACGCCTGCAGGATTTCTATGCAAGTGGTGACTCTCCAGTCCCTCACCGCGCCGATGCACAAAACTCCGGCCTGCCGCAAGACTCCGGCACGCCTCGCTGCTGTAGTTCGCACGAATTAGCGCCAGTAGGAACCCTTGGTGTTTTAACCTGACGATGGCTGGAATCCTATTTCTTTGTCCGCTCTTTCGCCGAGCCGTAGGTACCGCCTGCCGCACGTGTGTTAAGAATCTCCTCTGGTTCAGTGCCTTCTTTGTCAATAAACAGCTTTAGCACCCTTCGGGTAAGGCAACACACTCTTTCTGCTTCAAATATCTTATTTAGCTTTTATTGTAGTCATTTATATCGGTAAAATCAAACTTTTTCTTTTTCCATGTGGCCTACCCACGCTATCGCCTTTTACCGAATGACTCGTTCCTCACAAAACGAGTCCGTCTTCCTTTTTCGCGGCCATTTTAAAAAAAAAATACCAGAGAATGCTCAGTAATCAGTAACCACTCTCTCGATTACTCATGCTATTTTTAGGTCTTCCAAAAACAAAATACCCCCGCACGTAACAACACACTCCCGTTTGCAGGATCCGCACATAACGGTAGTGGAAACGTGAACCCCAATACTAACTAACTTATTACTGCCCAACGTTAGCTACGCCCACACCCTGAGATTCAGAGTCTCATGCTCTACCGACTAAGCTAGCCGGGCTAATCATCATTGACGCAAATCCTACACCTATTCGTGACCGCTACACCTATTGGTGACCCCTTTAGGTTTTCTAACTCATACAGTCTATTGCCTTTAACTAGCTATCCGACATTTGGTGAACTTGCGGCTGAACTTGGCATTGACATTATTTTTGAAGTCGCTTAATACGAAATTCCGTTTAAAAACTTCATGTCCTTCCGTATACTTTACTTCACGCGTTTTCTTATTATACTGTCCTTTATTTCATTCCGGTATAACTGAAGTTTCTCTGAATGGTTTAAGCTCTTCAAATCCCAATCTTCCAATGCATTCAGTTTCCGAGCTAGTTTGTAATCTAGGCCACTGGAGAACATGTGCTGACCGAACATGGCGAAATAAGGAGTTGTTTTCGTTGCCGAATGTGTTGAGCTTCGAAGCATTGCCTGAATTCGGTCTAACTGAGAGTCCCAAGTTGTATGATCTTCGCCCACATAGGTTCTAATAGCTGCTAGTATCGATTGATTCACACGCTTAGACGCGTTGGACTGCGGTGCATAGTTTGCAGACCGGATATGCTCTATATGGTATGAAGCCAATAATCTTTACTGACGAATTGCTTCCTATTATCCGAATGTATCACTTCCGGCACCCCAAATTGACAATTATTTGTGACTGTAAGAAATTTACAACATTGTTGTTTGCTTGTCTAAGACAGTCAGCAACCTCGCTCAAAAGTATACAATGTGACTCAAAATCCCGTGAAATCACTAAGAGGTCATCGAGGTAAACAAAAACATTATTTTTCAGCCTCTGGGGAATCACTTGGTCCATCACCCTACATAGACGCTGAGCAGCATTGCAAAGTCCGAACGGCATGACCCGAAACTGATATAATGGTCTTCCTGGTATTGTAAACACTGTATATTTCCTGCAGTCAGGCTCTAGCTCAATTTGCCAGAATGCATGCTTTAGGTCTACACTGCTGATGAAAACGGTCTCGTCTACTCTACTCAATACTGACTCTATGCTCTGCAACGGATATGCATCCTTCACCGTCAAATTGTTCAGCTTCCTCTCATCTAAACATAATCTGTTTTTGCCAGCTTTGCAAACTAAGGTTACCCTGTTGCTCAACGGACTTTCCGATTACTCTATTACTCCTAGTGCTAACATTGCATCCACTTCATCAAAGAGTAGTTTCTGCACCGCTGGCGACACCGGGTAAAACATTTCCTTAACAGGTATGGCTCCTCCAATTAACTCAATTGTATGTTTCTCCACAGTCGTGTGTCCCAAACCTTTATCCTGAAAACTCAGAAACCCTTTTCACACTTCTTCGAGCTTCCTTTGCTCTAGAGTCAACTGGTGAGGTTCCATGACTTCCCTTTCTGGAACCCATCTTGTCGATGGTTTCCATACACCCTTTCCCTAATACACTCACTGAAGCACCCGTGTCTAATAATCCATTCAATTTAACTCCCGCCATCTCTATCTCTGCAAAAGGTCGATCATCGTCCCTCAAGAGTGCAGCAATAGTATACGAGGGTTCTCTTTGGTCCACTCGTCGTTTCTGATACCTAACACGTGCTCTTAGTTGCTTTCTTGTCGTACCTATTTCTCTATTTTGCTTGCCACATATGCGCTCTCGACACAATTTACAATCACTTTTCTTTTTATAATCTACTACGTTTCTTACTACCTTGTTATCTTGGCCTAAAGGAATCACGTTTATTTCCCTTAGTCTTTCTTGAATACTAATTTTTCTGGGTTTTTCCCCTATACAATTCGACGTGGCGGGGTCTTCGCACCTAATCTGTTTTAAGAATGGATCTCCTTGGTGGTTTTTACGGAGCTTGTCTCTCCCCGACGAGACAGGCTCCCCGTCGTGTTTTTCGGCCTACATTTCGGACATTTTGGTAAAACCACATTTACCAATCCACATTTGTAACAGAAAATATTCCGTTGGGTCGACAGACAATCAAAATATGTATGCCCTTCACCTCTACAATTCCAACAAATGAGGTTCCTTTTATCTTGAGATAGTTTTTCCGTCCGAATAGCTTCTACCTCACATTCTTCCCTTGTTGGAATCATCTCGGTTGTACCTACTACCTCCTGCACCTCGTTTACCCGAAATCGGTTACGCTCTTCTCTATTATTCGCGCCCAATTGCGGTACCTGTTGCGAAGAGCGAGGTGAACGTACCACGAAAAACCTTTCGGCATCCAGACATTCATTCCTAAACTGTTCCATGCTGGTTATGTGCATCGGATACACCACCCGAGCTATCCGTTCCCTCACATTCGTTTTCATGACTTTAATTAACTCAAAGTCTGAAGATCACGCCAGTTCTCAAACTTAGTCCTACGGCTTTGAAAACGCGTCTGTAGGGCGAACCACAGCGAAGCCCAATCAGGAACTCCCTGAGTCTTTACCACTCTCTAGCTGCACCTGCCACTAAGGAATGGAAGTCACGCTGCACTTCACCCCATGCTACTTGGTATACGGATTGCAAGTACTCAACTCTAAAAACGAAATCGTCTACCTGCATTTTCGTTGGGTCACCATCAAACAACAGGCCCCATTTATATACTCTAACCAACTCACTTCTACCCTGCGACATGCTTGATGTACCGTAGTCCATTCTACCTCTCTCCGGCCCGTCCTCCTTCTATCACCACCAAAAGAATGCGTTCCTATCGGAACTTCGTAAGGTACAGGACAACCATGGCCATCCCTTACTTGTGGCGTTTTACTGAACTGCGCATTCCTGGTCCAATTTGGACCACTCCCACTCTCCTCATTATTTGAGTGCCCTTGTGTTCGATTAACCCACGGAGGTGGCATCGGTTCTATTGGTCCGAAATCTGCCAGGTTACTTCTCCCAAGAGGCACTAGGTTTGATTTGCTCATCTCGGCGTGAAACTAAAGCTGCTGCCGCAAAAACTTCTGGTTGCTCCATGCCGACTGCACTATTCTCAGACGGAGGCAATGACACATCATTTGCCTTCATATGTAACACAGTCTCGTTTATTTCCTTCATAAAACTTCTCATTTCTTCCTCCATCTGTTGGCGTAACCAAGAGATGCCCGGTACGTTTCATGCGCCTGCGCCACGGCCAAGTTTATAGCAGACCTGACCTCCGGCGAAATCCGTCCCTCCTGGTCCTCTTCTACTTTGGTACGGGACATGCCTGGTACACTAGCATCCAACTCTCCTCTAAGCTGTTCGCCAGTGACCGAACGCCTTAATCCTGATCCATTTCAAATTTTTCTTCCTCTTGTCCCAATGTTCTAGCTCCTGAGACATTCATTTCTTCACGAGGCTGTGTTTGTGAACGCTTCCTACCCGAATTCTCTACCACCATATCGGTCGTTCCCACTCCGGCTTGATTTGCGCTCCACGATCTTGTAGCTGGCCGATTATTCACCAATTCTAAGCCTCGATATTTCATATATTCCAAACTTTTCCTATACGTCGCTTAAACTTATGCCTATCAGCCTCACTCATTCCAGACCGACACACGGTTATCCTGGCTAATAGCGAAATTTAAACTTTCTTTTACTGAATAATCGTTCTACTCCTTACTCTTTTCCTTTTAAACTAATCTTAGCACTTAATTGCGGTCCTTTCTCGTTTTAAATTTTCAAACAACAAAAATACAAAATAATATGAATGGGTGGGCCATCCTACCCGACGGATACACACAATAAGCCATTAACCACTATTCTGTTTTCATTAGTCTACCTCTATCAAAATATACACTATATCCCCTCTCAATACTTTTCTCCGAGTACCTTGGAAAAACATTAGAAAAAAACATAAAAAAAAACTACTGTCTTCCTTTTCTCTCCCTTTTTGTATATTTAATTCATACTCCTTTACCTTGTGTGTATCCCCCATCGGACCCAGATATCCCACCCTTTCAAACAAAACTCTAGGCTATTTTCATATTACACTTACTTTAGTATACAGATAAACCTATCCTGACATTATAATCTTAGTAATTATAAAGGGGATAAAACTAATTTCTTAACAAATACATGGGTACATTTACGCAACTGTTAATAAACATGTAGAATTTTTTTATAATCAATATTCGGAACAATTATTCCTTAGGGCTATCGGGGTAATGGTGATAGGAGGGAAGAGAAACTTGATTTTTCTTTATTGACCGATTTTATGATGGGAGAAAACTCGCAGTCTACTCAGCAACCCAATCTACCTACTTCACTGGAGCGCTCTAGTAAATGATACAGGTGGATCTAAGCTTTACGTGTGATTGGATAATGTACTCGGCTAAATTAATGCCACAAACAAATCATGTTAATTTGGAAATTCTTTTGGGTTGTCTCCCTTCTACCCTTTCACCTAACACTGTATTTTAATAAGCAACGTTCTACATAAAGTTCTTATTTGGCACAACTCACTACCTATGTATGAATTATATGAATTAAATTTAAATTTCACAAAAGTGGCGAGTAAGCTACGTCTTAACATATGTGGATAGCTGGCATACGCTCTAACGCTAATATAAGGTAATAATACTTATTTTAATAATTACACTAGCGGTTGCGCCTTCTGGGCTGCTTAACAACAAAAATATTAGCAATTATGCCTTACCTTATGCCTTAATTCAATAAAAGTATATATATTATGTCAGTAATTGTGCATCATATTAGAGTTAGTGATTATGCCTTATGGGCTTTTTTTCTCTTTTATAAAAATAAGTACAAGAAAGTCGTAATATTTGTGTTCTATGAGCGCTTCACCGATCAAATTTTACAAAATAATAATTAGGCTGGGAGATTGGGATTCGTTTGCTCAAGTGTAAAGTTGTTGACTGCCATTCACCTGGAAATGGCCAACAATGATTCTTGTGTCAAACGGTCCAAGCAACTCACACGTCCGTTAGGACACGTAACTCCTGGGTAGCCTCTGAACATCCGTTCAGAGGTGAGCTAACGTGAGAAGGCGAAGGGGCCCCCTCTCCTTTAAAAAGGGGTTGGTGCGCTGGGCTTGGGACCCAATGAAAACTAAAGGAAAACCTCGGAAGCAATTGAATGTTGACGACCCCCGCAAACGCTATAAGGATAATGATTTGAGGATATGCACCTGGAATGTCCGCACCCTTAATTGGGATGGTGCAAGTATCCAGCTGGTTGATGTCCTCGAAAAATGCAAGGCTGACATCACCGCAATCCAAGAAATCCGATGGATAGGGCAGGGTTGCTCTAAAAAAGCATCCTGTGTCATCTACTACAGCTGCCATGCGAGTAAGCACGAATTTGGATGTGGTTTCGTGGTGAGTAGGAAACTACGTGGCCTCGTCTCTAGGTTCACACCTGTTGACGAGCATCTAGCCGCGATACGCATCAAGGCTAAATATTTTTATATTAGCCTGATTTGTGCGCACGCCCCAACGGAAGAGAAAGACGACGATGCTAAATATGAGTTCTATGAGCGCTTGGAACGCCTGTACGAGCGCTGTCCCAAACACATGTCATTTGGGAAGGAAGGTATCTTTGGCCCAACCGTCGGAAAATTTAGCCTTCACGACACTGCCTCCAATAATGGAGAGAGGCTAATCGATTTCGCCGCAGGTCGGAACATGGTAGTTAGTAGTACCAGATTTCAACATCTTAACATCCACAAGGCTACATGGCTGAGTCCTGATCAAAAAACACGCAACCAAATTGATCATGTTGTGATTAGGCACGCATCGAGCGTGTTGGACGTGCGAACGTTACGTGGTCCCAACATTGACTCGGAACACTATCTTGTTGCAGCTAAGGTACGCACTAGGCTCAGCGTAGTGCACGCCGCACGTTCCAACATGCAACGAAGGCTAGACGTCGGCAAGCTGTATTCAGTGCAGACTGCCGCAGCCTTCTCAAACACACCCTCCCGACTGCTCCGGGAAACCTCTCCGATTTCTCGAGATATATGTGAGCAGTAGACACATATCACCCGCTCCATGGATAGGGCTGCCAAAAATGTCATTGGTTATACAAAACCTGTGAAGAATTCTTGGTACGACGAGGAGTGTCGCAATGCTACTGCAGAGAAGAACGCTTCCTATCAGCGAACTCTACAGTCGGAAGCAACGCGAGCTGTTAGAAAGCGATATCGAGAGAAACGGAGAGAGGAGAAACGCCTTTTCAGACGCAAGAAAAGGAGCAAGAAAGGCGGGAGTTTGAAGATGTTGAGATGTTCCGTAACAAAAATGAAGCCCAAAAATTCTACCAAAAGGTCAAGCGTCTGACTGAAGGTTTTAAGCCCGGAGTAACTTTCTGTAAGGATGAGAATGGAAATCTGGTAACGGATGAGCAGGAATCACTGAGATTATGGAGGAGTCATTTCTCCAACCTACTCGGCGATGAAGCGCACAACACCGCCGATAGAGAAATGACACCGGAACCACCAGTTAATGATGGCACTATTGTAAAGCCACCGGACTATTACGAGGTTGATTCAGTTATTAAAAAGCTGAAAAATAGCAAAGCGGCAGGCTCTGATGGGCTGCCAGCTGAGTTATTTAAGACCGGCGGCGAAGAGTTGGTTAGGAGTATGCAACAACTTTTATGCATGATATGGTCCGATGAACGCATACCCAATGACTGGAATCTCAGTGTTCACTGTCCTATCTTTAAGAAAGGAGACCCCGCTGTTTGCGCCAACTACCGCGGAATAAGTCTCCTTTCCATTGGATATAAGACTCTGTCGGGCGTATTGTGTAATAGGCTGAAGCCATATACCGACTCACTGATAGGACGATATCAGTGTGGCTTCAGACCAAAAAGGTCGACCAGTGACCAAATATTCACATTACGCCAAATCTTGGAAAAGACCCGTGAGTTCAACAAAGACACTCACCACCTATTTGTCGATTACAAAGCCGCTTTCGACACGCCGATAAGAGCGAAGTTCTTCGACGCCCTGTCTGCACTAGGTATCCCGGCAAAGATTGTCCGTCTTTGCATGGCGACGCTATCTAACACACAAAGCGTTGTCAGGGTGGGGAAAAACCTCTCCGACCCCTTTGATACCAAGAGAGGTTTCAGGCAGGGCGATGCTCCTGATGGAATACATCCTACGCCAATGCCCGTACATACAGAGTATGTCGGGCTCGATCTTCCAAAAGGAAGTGATGCTGTTCGCTTACGCCGATGACATCGATATCATCGGTACGCAGGAACGGCGAGTCAGCAAGTCGTTCTCGGAGATTGAAAAACAGTCTTGGCTCATGGGTCTAGCGGTGAACGAGGACAAGACGAAGTACTTGGTGTCTTCTCGCACTCCGTCAATGCGTCTTGGACGGTCAGTGACGATGGAGAATTTCAACTTCAGTGTTGTAGAAAACTTCGTCTATCTCGGAACAGAGATCACCAGCAACAACAACGTCAGCCTGGAGATCAGGCGAAGAATCACGCTTGCAAACAGATGTTTTTTTGGGCTGAGCAAGCAAATGAGAAGTAAAGCCCTCTCTCGACGGACGAAAATAAAGATATATAAGATGCTGATACTCCCGGTCCTGGAAGTCTTCGAGAGGAAGATTCTTCGGTGGATCTTTGGTCCTATTAGAATCGGCGACGAGTTTAGGTCCCGTATGAACCGAGAGCTGTACGAGCTATTCGATGAGGTTGACATAGTCCAGCGCATAAGATTCCAGCGGCTGCACTGGGCTGGGCACCTCATTCGAATGGATGGAAGAGCTCCAGCACGCATGGTTTACATGGGGGGCCCAAACTTGATTGGTGGACGCCGACATAGAGGACGACCGGGCACTCGATGGAATGACCAGGTATGGAGAGATCTCTCCGTACTTGGCATTCAGAACGACTGGCGCCAGCGCGCACAGGATTATGGAGGCTGGCGCACTTTCCTGGACGCGGCCATGACCGGTTGACGGCCATTTAAGTAAGTAAGTAAGTAATAATTAGGCTGGACCACCTTTGGTGCGTATCGGCAAGCATTAACAATAATACGGACTCGCGGTCACGTCGTAGCTGTTGCAACATATAAAAAAATACGCAGCGGACTGCAGCGGTGGCTACGCCGCTCTTTCGTCGGCCATTGACTGCCGGATCTATGACCGTTAATGCGGTCAGACAAACGAATGGATTAAAAACCTTTAACCGCAGGTTGGCACGCGGTTTTCCTGGCCTTTGCTCTTGGAAAACGCCTGCAGGATTTCTATGCAAGTGGTGACTCTCCAGTCCCTCACCGCGCCGATGCACAAAACTCCGGCCTGCCGCAAGACTCCGGCACGCCTCGCTGCTGTAGTTCGCACGAATTAGCGCCAGTAGGAACCCTTGGTGTTTTAACCTGACGATGGCTGGAATCCTATTTCTTTGTCCGCTCTTTCGCCGAGCCGTAGGTACCGCCTGCCGCACGTGTGTTAAGAATCTCCTCTGGTTCAGTGCCTTCTTTGTCAATAAACAGCTTTAGCACCCTTCGGGTAAGGCAACACACTCTTTCTGCTTCAAATATCTTATTTAGCTTTTATTGTAGTCATTTATATCGTTAAAATCAAACTTTTTCTTTTTACATGTGGCCTACCCACGCTATCGCCATTTACCGAATGACTCGTTCCTCACAAAACGAGTCCGTCTTTATTTTTCGCGGCCGTTTTCAAAAAAAAATACCAGAGAATGCTCAGTAATCAGTAACCACTCTCTCGATTACTCATGTTATTTTTAGGTCTTCCAAAAACAAAATACCCCCGCACGTAACAATTCTTTATTTTAAAATATTATCAATTTTTCTAAAAACAATTCGTTATAATCAATAATGTTTGTTTAATTTTATCTTAATGCGATTTGATGAACAATATTTTTAGTCAATTCCTGAGAAATATAAATGAATAAATTTGACGGTTTTCCAACGCGAGAACACGCCACATCTAATTGGCCATGTGAAAAGACCGGATTTTCTAGATCCATTCCACAAATCGACATTGTTTGACCTTGTGACTTATTAATAGTCATGGCAAATGCCAAGCGAATTGGAAATTGCAGACGTCTGAATGGAATGGATGAGTCTGAAGGTATCATTGGGTTTCGTGGCAGGAGAGCAACTTCACTCTAAAATTTGCCGTTCAAAATTGTAGCTTCAATTTTTTTTTTATGACTAATCTTGTACCGTTGCATAGCTTAGGTGCATTTAAATTCCGAAGCAATATGATAATTTTTAATCACAAGTTATGTGGTGGCATTCCTGGTAAATCCAACGAATTCAAAAATTCAACAGGATAGTTGACTGCTTCGTCAGTGTCGATCGATTTGAACAATATCTCTTTGCCGGGTAATGACTGTTGTATTATGAAGTTAATAACGTCAACATCGATATTTTTCGCGGCTAAAATAGCTTGTTCACGAAGCCACGCATGATTAATATAATTGGCTTGTTAATCTGGAAAAATGCTTTCAATCCAACCATCATTCGTATTTACCATGTTGCAGAAATTGTCTGGCAATGTGATGCATTGTGTGTTTCCATGCAATGGAATTGTTCCATTTCCAATGTTGAGCAATTGCTCGGAGAATGATAGTGCTAATGGATCGTTTTGCAGTTGAACACGTATATTTGTGTTAAGACGTAATGTTCTGACATTTCGCCAAAGATATGATTGTTTTATACAGGCATTAATTTCATCCGCATATGTAGCGCATGGAATGACCGGCAATGTCTGTCTAAAATCACCGGACAGCAGCAGTAAGGCACCACCGAAAAGCCTGGTGTTATTACTTAGATCGAGAGCTTCAAGTGAATGCTTATGGCCATAGTGCATTCATCCCAGATAATAATTTTGCATTTTTGCCTTACCGGAATGCTTTTTTATGTTGCACACTGCATCTGGATTTGTGTGAATGTTCAACGGCAACTTGAGTGCTGAATATGCAGTCCGTCCGCCATCAAGTGAAGTGGCTGCAATACCTGATGAAGCAATTGCTAACGCAATATGATTTTGTGATCGAATGCGCGCAAGTATTAGTGAGATGAGAAACGTTTTTCCAGTAACACCTGGTGCGTCCAAAAAAAATAATTCTCCTTGCCCTGCTGCAATTGACAAATTAATTTGATCGTATACATTCTTTTGTTCATCTGTAAGTAGTTGCTCATTATTTTCAACGAAAGTATGTAAAGAGACCGTATCGAACTGTTGTTCTCGCTGTTAATGATTTCTTTTGCTGGGCGGTTAGGTGAGGGCATACCAAAATGAATGAGTGGCATATTCGAAATCAGAATGCAAATATCTTCAATCTTTATTAGCACCTCGTCATATATTTTCGGCGAAAAATCAATGTTTGGATCTTGATCAGCGGACCGACTGCGATGCAGAATGTCGTCGTTCATGGAATCTTTATATTTGTTCCAGAGGATAGAAGCTTGAGATGGAAAACATGTCTTCAATAATATGGCGAAAAATTGGCGAACTTGATGAGAATGGTTGTCATCTTCCAGCAAATGTAATTCGCGACACGCATCATGATATGTGTCGTACAAAATGCCATTGACTGTTCGCAAGTGTTGGAAGGACGTCGGTCCAGAAAAATTAACCAACAATAAACGCAATAAGAAACATTTGCCGTTGTATCCTCCAACCGGAACACCTCGCTTTCGTGGTTCCCACTTTTTTGACTGTTTGATCCAAGTGAAATATCGTGACACATCAGTATACGTTAATGTCATTGCGAAATGACCGGGAACATCTGGTCGGTTGCATAGTTCAAAAAACTCAGTTAATGTGGATTTTGGGGCAATTGATACACGTTGTAGAGCAGTCTCTTCCGTGAAATAAACACGCTGTTCATTTTCAAGAAGCACGGCCAAATATGTATCAGCAGGGTCTCTTTCGTGTATGAGAAACTCAAAATATGCCAAACTGCTTCATTGCTGCTGATGTATCGGCCCATTTGATACCTTGTTATTTCATCGCATTCCTGAACATTTTGAACAGCCATATCAATGCCCTTATGGACATATTTGAATATATATTTTATGGACTTCACCGAACTGCAGAGCTCAATGTTTATGTGTGCTTTGTAGATTTTACACAACAAAGGTGAATACGGAACCACCCAGTGATTGTCAATGTCAACTGTTGTACCGTTTGACATGCGTAATTGATGAGAATGACCATCATGGTCAGTGTCTCTACGACGATATAATGGATAACCATCGATATCAGTGATATTATCATTTATACAATGTTTTGGAAAACTTTTCGTACATTTTCCACTGTCCATGCACGGCGCCGTCATGTTTATAGCACCGCATGGACCATGGATCATGTTAGCGGTAACAATGTCATACAATTCTTGATCGATATAATTTTAACTTCTGTCTGAAGACACTTACAGTGATCTATTGCAGTTTGACCTGGCAATAACGCAATTTTAATTTCATCCCATTTTGGATTACAAGTTACAAGAAAAATGTAATAAGCAAATCTGGTCGTCCGTACGCGCGCACAAAAGTCATGGCGTCTTGAATATATTCCTGCTTATGACGTGGGCAACCAATATATGATGATGGAAGAATATATGAAGATCCGATTTCGTTGATATTAGTTATTCCATCTACGTTACCAACAATAGCATCACGCAAATGAATGCATTCCTCAGCTCGAAATTTCGCTTGATTATGCCTGATGTATCGTAATCGCTCGCTTTAAATTTTCGCAGACATATCAACGACATATTGATGAAACAGCTGGCGGCACCGGAGAATATTATTGTCTTCATTGGCACGAATCATCAACCGATATGCGTAGAAGTTCATCGCGCTCACTTTCTTTCTGGTTTCTGCACCTGCAAAGTAAAAATATATTTAAGACAAAAAGAAATTAATCATGAATAAAAATAAAATATAAGGTAATAACATGTGCAGATTGTACCTGTTGCTAGATTTCTTTGCAACAACTGCAACTTCAATAATGGTCGGTGCATTGTATCGGCCCGCGTGCTGCCCAGATGGTACTTTGTCTGCTTTAATGACGACTGTATAGTTGTCGTTTTGCAGTCTGTTTGAAACGGTATTGAACAATTGGACCAACTGGTTGTGATTCTGTAAAAACGGTTCTAAAATACCCACAATCTCTCGCTCCTCCATCTGCTCGATATGGTTGTATTGGCAGCGTGCGTTTATTTGCTGCTCCTCATCATCCATGAAGTAGATTTGCAGAAATTTTGGATCGGTACCAGGCATCGGCATCAAAGAACCAATTTGAAGATACACTTGGCCCTGAATCTTAAACGTTGATTGAAAATTGCGATCATCCACATTCTGAACGATTTTTGTTGCTCCAAATGATGTCATTTGAAAGCACGAATTGAATTTGCGAATTTTACGCAAAAACAATTTGGATTGAGATGTAGCTCCAGCCAGCCAAAATGAATGAATAATCCCATACACAAAAATGCATTTAAGTCGATCCAGCCATTTACTTGCAGTATAGATAAGTAACCTAGATACCGACTGCATCGCCATCTGCCGGTAATATATACAACTCGACTACAGCGTCACCTACCGGTTTGGATTGCGAATCTAAACCATCCGGGGACCCACTCAAATACACACATAAAATTTCGTCAAAATCGGTCCAGCCGTTTAGGAGGAGTTCACTGTCAACAAAGAAGAATTATATATATAAAGATATATATATATATATATATATATATATATATATATTATATATATATATATATATACTAGCTGACCCGGCGATCTTCGAACCGCCTAACAGTCATTCCAGCGTTCCTTCCATGTTTGAAATATATAGCCGTGGGTGATTATATTTTTAAAATTACAGCTGAACAAACTTAATCCGAAGAGATTATTATTTTATATATCCTGCATGATACTCCAAGCGATTAGGATATTATACAAAGAAATAAAAGATTTCAGTAAAATATTAATCAGAACTATTAGATTTCTTTGTGTTTGCTGTCAATTTCTATGCAAATTTGTATAGGTTTGACGTATGATTCAAATATAATTTGATATGAAATTGTAAAACGCAATAGTAAATGACAATGGGAGCATGCCTGAATATAATAATTTTTCGAAAAACAATTTATTATAATCAATAATGTTTGTTTAATTTTATCTTAATGCGAGTTGATGAACAATAATTTTTGTCAATTCCTGAGGAGTATAAATGAATAAACTTGACGGTTTTCCAACGCGAGAACACGCCACATCTAATTGGTCATGTGAAAAGACCGGATTTTCTAGATCCATCTCACAAATCGACATTGTTTGACCTTGTGACTTATTAATAGTCATGGCAAATGGCATTGTTTATTCATAGCACCGATTACAATTTGTGAGTGTGACGAATAATCGATGTCCGACTCATATTCAAACGCAAGGCGAAGAAGTGATGTACGCGTCAATGCGCGATACACTTGCAAACGCTGTTGTTCACGTGTTCTGAATGTGTCGGTGACTCGTTGACGGGCTAGTCTTTGTCTCAATGCATTAGCTCGAAGGCGTTCATTGCGTTGCTCTTGACATTCATTAGCCCATGTGATTGCAGCCTGGTTTCTTACATTTTCATTGTCTTCTGCCGATCTATTTAACTGACTGTTCTGGAGTAACTGTGAATTCGGAGTCCGTCAAACAATATTTTCTCCTCGTGACATTGTTTTATGTTTTTTTTTTATTTGAATATGAATATAATAAACTTAATATTCACTGAAATATCAATAGACACCGTACAAAAAAAGTTAAAATGTCAAAACAACGAAATACAATTAATCAGGCATGCTCCCATTTTTACATACTTTTGCGTTTTGCGATTTCATATCATCCCACTTGACCAAAAAATCGCGCGCGATATCGTATACGAATGTCAAATCGAATAAAAAGCGAATAAAATATTCGCGCGCGAATTCGCTTTGTATTCGATTTTTATTCTCTAACGATTCACTAGTCGCTCAGTTTGTGGCGATATCGCGCTCGAATGTCAAAACGAAGGTTAAGCGAGTTTCATTTTCATTTGTTCCTGTTGATATTTTTGATAAAATAAAAAAATTATTTCAAATAAAAATAATGTTTATTTATGGTAAATTCAATATTCTATTTTTACTTTTAAATACATTGTTCGCTGTGCCGCTCGTAGGCTTTGGAACACCCAATAAATAAAATCGTTGTTGCTGGCGCAGACAGGTGGGGGTGGGTCGTCAGTGCCTGTAAAGCACTCGCACGAAAAACAATAAATAAAACACGCGTATGTATTTAAAATTAATAATTGTAGCGCGCTCGCTTTTATTTAATACATCAGTGTATATAAAAAAAAACGGGGTGAAATAAACTTGGCGCAAAATTCAAATCGAATATTTGTAGCACTAAGTGGTAGCGTACGCGTTTGCAGTAGTTTGATAACTGACTAACTCCTCTCTTCTCTCAGAGTTAGTTATCGAGTAGATGAACAAGACGAGTAGCAAGTTAGCGCGGTGTGGTAAAAAACGTTACACACCACAAATTCAAATTTGGCGCTAACATTACCGCCCGCCTTGCAGCATCCCTGCAAAATACAAATATGTCGCATCACAAACCGAAGCTTATATAAAAAATAAATTGTTGTGCTACCACTTTGCTGTCAGCGACGCCAAACACGCGGACCTTCCAGGAAATGTCCAGCTTACTCCTTCGCCCGACCCGCGCCTCAACCTTGAGATCACGGCTAGGACCACACCGAGCCCTCAGGACCACTAAACAGTGATCGCTGACTCCTAACCGCGTCGTGGAAAGGCGGAGGCGCTGTACCACACGCTCACAGATGGTGGAGCGGGGCATGCAGGGGTCCAGGAGAGCACGTTCCAGGTGCACTCGACCACGAACTACCAACTGCACCATCGCAGTAGGCCTCAAGATTATCCTACTGCGTATAGTCGGTTGGATTGGAGCGGAGCGATGCCACACCGACACTCTCCGGTCACTCCTACAAATCTCCAACGACCCCGTAGACCGAAGCCCCTGGGACGTGGAGTGGAGATCGCGGGCCGACACCGTGGACAAGAGCCGTCTCTTAGGTGCCGGTGCACGAGCGCGGCGGTCGCATCTAGCTGCCCGCTTCCTCCGTGGGAGCACACGCGGTTCTCGCCGCCGCTCATCGGCTACACAGTCCTCGGTTGAGGTCGACCTGGGCCCCGTAAAAATAGGCGACCCAGGCGCAGCTCCTGCCACTGCAGACTCAACCTCCACTTCCTCATCTATCTCCAAAAAGGGAGATAGTTCTCTCTCACCGTCGCCTTTGGTCAAAACAGTAGACCGGCGCGGTGGAGAGGCTGAGGGCACTGTAGCGGCTGGTGCTTTAACCCGCCTGATGGGGCTGTGGCCTCCATGAAGCTGCTTATTGTTTGCCTTTCCACACTCCATGCAACGATACTTGCTCGTGTAGTCCCTCGCCGCATGATCGTGTGAGAGGCAGCTCATGCCCAACAACTCCGGGCGCTTTTGTAGAGGGTGGTCGCTTATGCACACGCGGCAGACCACAACTCTTTGTTGCTTCTCTATCTCCATTGATTCTGCAAAAAATCTCATTTTTTGAAGCAAACGAAAAGTTAATAAATTATCGTACAACATATGTAGCTGGTCAACAGGACGCGTCATCGCACCACGCCCTGTTCTAAAATCAGCTCGTCTGACTTTTTTGTCCCGCCCTGCGTACGTTTCAAAAATGCGGCCTAACCGACATTCATTCGGGGGGAGATTTTTCTCGCGGTTTGCCACAATATGTCCGACCTCTAAATTCGGTTGTGGGTACATCCATAAAAATCTCAAAAACAAGCCATAAGCCTTCTCAGACACCTCTAAAAAGCCATTGAACAAAAATTTAACCACGGGGGAGAAATTCACAGAAGGAGGAATTTGGATATATTTTATCCGCACATCTTCCTCGCAAAAAGTTATCCAGGATTGCTGTGTAGATGCAGACAAACAGTCGTCCCAATCTCGTCTTCTCCAACCAAATTTTTGGCAATAAAATTTTGGTGGAAACGACTATTGAGGCTAACCAGCCTGCCGGATCAAACAACCTAGCGACTGACAAGCAACAAATTGACAGCAAAAAATCGCTAGGAATCCCTGCTAATGCTTTTTCATGATTCGCAGTCCACTTTCGCATTGAAAACCTTGCGGGATTCAATGCTACCATCAGCTCAACACGTGAGCGAATAGCAGTGGCTACATCATGAGCACCAGCAAGTGCATCATGCACATACACCATCGAGCGCAGACTCTCTGCCGCTAGCGGATATTTATCCTGGATGTCATCTGCCAAACGACGTAAAGTCCGAATGGCCACGTAAGGGGCACAATTGACTCCGAATGTGACCGTAGTCAACGCGAAGTCTTCAATTTCAGCTTTATCAGACGAACCAAAAACAATTCTCTGTAAAGCCGAATCACTTTTCTCCACGAAAAAAGTAGGGGTGCTTTCCGGTTTTAAATATGTATAATGAGTTAAATGATGTCGCTCATTGACATCTAGGGGGGTTACCTTACAAGAGGGCTGCAAGGTCAAACACTCATTAACTTCCTCATCATAATTAAACTCTGAGATCCGGAAAAGCGCAGTCTCATTACGCATGAACTGCTTTAGCGCTACAGAGCGTGAAGCTCCAAGAGGCTGCTCACACTGATAGTTAGGGCGAACAGGAAGAGTGACCACATGTTTCTCGTCACTATCGCTTTGAGTGGTGTTGACGAAATTTCGTTCACAGAACTCGTCCTCAACACTCTGAAAAGCCCTACTGGGAATGGTCTCTAATTGCTGACCCAAGCTAAACTTTGTAAAACAGGATACAATAGAAATCGTATTGCACCTGGTGGGGGGAGAGAGTGGACCTGTAAGAATCCACCCAAAAACAGTTTGTTGAGCCAGCAATGAACCCAAAATATTTTGTTTTATACCCTCTCTCACGATTTGAGGGTAAATATCACTGCCTATCACGATGTCGACCTGATCGCTCTTGAAAAATTGAGGATCGGCCAGGGGGAAATCAAAACTGACATCTGACGGCATTGAAATATTCTTACTGGGTAAAAATCCAGTAAGTTTGGGTAAAACAAAATAACTCGTTTCCAATCTGAAACTTGGATCGAGTGAGGACTCCAATATCAAGCGACATGACCTGTTAATTCTAGCAGCTAGAGATGTATTCAACCCTGAAACATGTGCCTGCACTCGTTCGCATCGCACACCAAGGCGCCTCTGAAGACGTTCCGAAATGAACGTACCTTCAGATCCCGAGTCTATCAGTGCTCGAGCAGAAATAACCTGATTCTTGAATTTTATTCGCACTATTGCAGTTCCCAAGAGCATACTCTTCGTTGAAAAGGAAAAGCAAGATTTCAAACTATTGCTTTTCGTTGCTTTCGACGTACTTGCATGTCCATTGGAATTCGACTGAGCTGCCGGAGAAGGGGGGTTAGAATTTGAAACATTGGCGGTAGTGTTCCAATGGAGCAGCGTGTGGTGGGGTTTTGAGCACTTTGTACACCTATGTAAACTTTTGCATTTGTTCCTCATATGACTGTGAGCCAAGCAATTTAAACAAAGTTGCTTCTCTCTCACTTTATCTGTCCTCTGCTTAGGACTGAGGGCTAAAAATTTCGGACACTTGATCAAAATGTGCTCCGAAGACTGGCACATATGACACTGGTATGTTACTTTTGTTTGAAAAGTGTTCAAACGCTTCGACTTGTTCAAATCTGTTGAAGGCTTAACAGAAACGGACTTCGAAGAGCTACGAAGATTTGAGACCGTTTCTAACGTTTGGAACCTGCTTGTTAAAAAGGTGTCCATGTCCTTCCACTTTGGAATCTCTCGTTTGTCTTCCAAAGACTGCTCCCATAGCGTCAGAGTATTATCTGGAAGACGGGTAGAGCACAGAAACACCAGTATAGCATCCCAATTTTCGATGCTGATACTATTAGACTCTAAATTGGCAATTGCATTGTTGATTTCCCGCTGTAGCTTTTTAATGGCCGCGCCATTCTCCGAAGCTACAGGCTCTAAACCAAACAATGCCTTGAGCTGACTATTTACCAACACTCGTTTATTTTCATATCGGTCAACCAGATTCTGCCACGCTAACTCAAACCCATCGTTGGTTAGCGGAGATCTGTTGACGATATCTCGAGCTTCATCACGAGTTTTTTGTTTTAGGTGATACAACTTCTCAACAGGTTGTAGTCTAGAGTTCGACTTATAGATGGCCGTGAACATATCACGAAAACTTGGCCATGTGCTATAATCACCGTAAAACAAGTCTGTGTCACATGGAGGTAAAGAAATATTATGTGACACATTTGGGGTATCTCTACTTCCACAATGCTCTGAAAATGAACAAGTCCTATCTACCATGGAACCACATGTCATATAGGCACTCAAACATATACTTTGCCTTGCCATGATAAGTTCTTTGTCCAAGCCCTCTGGTTTCTGACACATTAATTTGTCGTAAGAAACCTTGACCGCACGCCACAGACTCTTCAATTCATCCTTCAACAATTTTGTTGTGAAGGATGTTTGCTCTTCTGGACACATTTCTTTACATTGTGCCGCGAAACGAAGAAGTTCGTCAGCACAATGATTGAATCTGTTTTCGGCCATTTTTTCAAAAAACTTAGTCAATTAAATAAACAAAAAAAATGAGGATGCAAAAGTCGAAACAAAAATAATTTGAGCAAAAATTAAAATTAAATTTGTTTGAAAAGTCTCTATCTCAAATAAAACAAAGTGCGTATAAATTATTATATTTAAAGAGCCGGCGCTGCGATAAATTATTTCGAAGAGTGGGGGGAAAACACAATAAAACTTTTGTGAAATAATTATATGCAGCCCGAATAACGATATATTTTTTAAATATAATATAATCGCACGAAAAAACAAATAATATGGAACTTTGATGTCGACCCTGGTACGTATTGGTCGTATACAAAAAACAAAAGAAATTTTTGTTTAACTGTTCCTAATCTTTTCTGTCTGTCCGTCGGGCGATTAAACCAAATATCGCTTGTGACAGACGTTGCGGGATGCGGGGTTACAACAAACAAACACAAAAAAATATAAACGCACCGATGCAAAAACAATCAAAAGCGCAACGGTGCTTGTATGTATGTATATATTTGTAGGTATTTATTGAAATATATTTATTGTTGTAATCTTAACACTGCAGCATGCGCTCATGTAGCTTCTTCTTCTTCTCTTTTTTCTTGTTTGTTTTGATCGTCTCAATCAAAACCGTTTTCTAATGCACTGGAATTGCATAAAACTTTTTGAGTGCGCCAAAGAAAAGGCGAAGAATATTTGTACAACAAAAATAATGCACAAAAACACTCAAATGCCAACCGAAAACTTGCGGAACTGGCAAATCAAAAAATGCAAACGCACGCAGGGGGTATAAAAAATCAAACAAAAATGCTATACGCACCTGATGTATGTACACAAAAGGTAGGGTACAATTATTTATTTTAAAAAACGCTCTGCCTGCGTTATCCGGGTTCGAAGGACCAAAATGTTCGCTGTGCCGCTCGTAGGCTTTGGAACACCCAATAAATAAAATTGTTGTTGCTGGCGCAGACAGGTGGGGGTGGGTCGTCAGTGCCTGTAAAGCACTCGCACGAAAAACAATAAATAAAACACGCGTATGTATTTAAAATTAATAATTGTAGCGCGCTCGCTTTTATTTAATACATCAGTGTATATAAAAAAACGGGGTGAAATAAACTTGGCGCAAAATTCAAATCGAATATTTGTAGCACTAAGTGGTAGCGTACGCGTTTGCAGTAGTTTGATAACTGACTAACTCCTCTCTTCTCTCAGAGTTAGTTATCGAGTAGATGAACAAGACGAGTAGCAAGTTAGCGCGGTGTGGTAAAAAACGTTACACACCACAAATTCAAATTTGGCGCTAACATACATTATTTATTTAACAACTTTCAGATTTAGAATCATTTTTCGAATCATTTAATTTTAATTTTTTTTACTGCATTGCAAGCTACTTTTGATATGCGATCATGTGCATATTGGAAAAATTTCTGCGAAATTTGATCAAAATTCAGCTCATCCATTTCGGGGAACTTGGTTTTAAAGGCACCTAAAAAAGTGGTTTAATTTATTATTAGTTTATGTATAAGAAATAAATGTTTTTATGATTGTTACTTCGAATGGCTAAAGTTATTGTGAATCCTCTTATGCATGTTTTTTGTATTTGTTCCTCTCCACGAATATTTTTCTGCCAGCACATCTAAAAATATTTTACACCAACATATTCGCACATATTTGTCGAACTCTTTTACATTGAGATGTTCGAAATTTTTTACCTGTAAATAATATGCTTTGCTTCGCATAGATAATGCCGGGGCTTCCACTTGTTTGGCATTTTTTAATTATTACACTTAAACAAATAATACATACACAACAACACTTTAGACAATCACTTTAACTCACATAAAATATTAAATATTTACCAATTTAAAGTATAAAAATTTTAATAATCAATAAAAATGAATTTGTTGAAAAAATATTATAAAAGCACGAGTGCGCTGCAGCTGATTGAAAAAACAACCACACTCTTTTACCGTATCAATTCCAAGCGTTTGACGGCGTCAAACGTCAAATACTCTTTTTCATTCTCTGCCTCTTACAATTCCACGAGTAGAACGATAATCGAATAACCGACATTCGATTTACTCTCGCTTGAATCGAACATTCGCATGTGTGTCAAGTGGGATATTATCTTTGAATCATACGTTAAACCTACACAAATTAGCTCCGAAATAAATTAATTCTGTTAAAAATTTTACGGAAATCGCAAAAGCAAATGAAGACGGAAGCACGCCTGAATATAATACACTCAAACTAAAATGTCGAAAAATAAACGAAATCTAATCCTACCGACTGCAGCGCCATCTGCCGGTAATACCCACCCGAAAATAAAAAATATCTACAACTCGACTACAGCGCCACTTACCGGGTTGGATTGCGAATCTAAACTATCCGGGGACCCACTCAAATACATACATAAAATTTCGTCAAAATCGGTCCAGCCGTTTAGGAAGAGTTCACTGTCAACACACGTACAGAAGAATTATATATATAAAGATATACATATACATATATATATATATCGGGTCCGCCATCTAACGTTTTTTTTTTTTGAACTACCGGTTATTCCGAGCCTGGCAACACTTAGCTCATGACAGATTTGACAGAGAGTTAGTATTATTATTCCGCTGAACGAATATGGTTGTGCATACGCTCGAAGAACGCTGGGAAATACTGCGTCATTACTTTGAAAATCATGGTTGATTTCATCTTTTCAGATGAAGCTTATTTTCATCTGGGTGGCTATGTCAACAAGCAAAATTGTCATATTTGGGGCACGGAGAACCCACACGTAATTGAACAATTGCCGATGCACCCATTACGAGTGACTGTTTGGTGTGGATTTTGGTCGAAAGGCATCATTGGACAATTTTTCTTTGAAAATGAAAAAGGTGAGACGGTTACAGTCAATGGTGAGCGCTATCGGGTCATGTTAAGTGAATCTTTGTTCACAACAATTGAAGACCTTGGTGACATTTGGTTTCAACAGGATGGCGCTCAGTGCCACACAGCCAATGTTACCATCGATCTTCTGCGCACTGTTTTTGAAGATCAAATTATCAGTCGAAATTCTGATGTCGTTTGGCCACCAAGAAGCTGCGATTTGACACCGTTGGACTATTATTTGTGGGGAGCCGTCAAAGATAAGTGTTACATTAACAAACCAAAGACAATTGAATCTTCGAAGAACAACAATCGCGATACCATAGCGGAGTTAGGGCTGCACACAGTTGAAAACCTACTTAAAAATTGGACCGACCATATTGGGTACTGCATGGCTAGCCGTGGTAGCCATATGAATGAAATCATATTCCACTGTTAACCGGAAGGATTGAGCTTTCAAATAAAAAATCAGTTTTAAAAAATCTCTTGTAGTTTTCATTTTATAGCATTTTAAAAAAATTATTTGGTCCATATATATATATATATATTTATATATTCTCGCTTAAATTTTTTGTCACACCGAACAAATTAACATTTTGCTTACCCCTTTGGGTAATAGTTGACTTTAAACATTTCAAAAAGTGTGTTTTTATAAACAAGGAAGAAACGGTGCCGTATTGAGGATTCGTAGTTTTATTGGCAGTTGTGTAGCTTACTGGATCACTTGTTAGATCATATTTGGTGCGTACATGAAGTAATTCATATGCATCAATGCTGTGTAGTGTTTTCTATTACAGGCCGTAAACGCAGCATCGACAAGGTCGCTAGTTCACCCCGCCGGTGAACAAACTGTTTGGTCCTTACGCTACTTGTGTGGTTGTCAAGTACAAACAGACCACATTGGCCTTCCACAACATATTTAAATATACTGTTCCCACTACTAGTGCGTGAAACAATAAATACGATGTACGATAAGATGTGTGCAAGCTGAGCATGCGCTTCTTAAGATTAAATTTATGACCCATAAATTATGTACATATATGATGGAACGATCAACGCACACATCTTTAATATACAAACATTAGTACCGTGCCAATGGACCCTACTAGCTATTAAATGTAATAAAAATAGAAACATATGTACGCAATATGCAATATAATCATACTCTCCAACTAGCTCTTAAGAATAGTATATAAGTGCAAGAAAAACGAAAATAAAACGAGTTCTTTAACGGTGTGTGTGTTCATTTTTGGTCAA